>JAQOWM010000107.1:0-39847 GCA_029041755.1 Resseliella maxima
TTTCGTTTTTGCTATTGCTATTTTCATGTTATCTTCTCGCATAAAAACCAGTCACGCGTCATCAATTGCGCGCAAATGGCCCTTCTATTTTTCGTCCCGTTTACATCCGATGCTGATTCTTTCAACAAACAAAATCTATTGAGCTTTTTTGTATATTCAGCAATTTTCACCAATAATACAATTGACGCGATAACAGCGGATTTGCACGCAAATGCTCAATATGATATTGGAATGCTGTTTTTTTTTCTTTTCATTTTGTGTGTGTGTAAGTGTGTGTGTGTGTGTGTGCGTTTTTTTCTTACATTTGTGTTCTGGCAACGAATCATACGTGGCGTTAACATACTTGAAAAAAAATGAATCAACAAAAAAATATGTCGGTAATTTATCGTGATTGTTAAATTCTGCTATAACTTAACGAGCAAAGTATGCTTTAAATCACTAATTATGCTTTGTATATCGCGGCTACTTCTGTTATTGCTGTTGTTATTATTTCTGCTGCTGGTGCTGGTGCTGGTGTCGAGATCGACGGACAATTTTCCAGTTTCGCGCTGTGAAATTCGTTTTGTCAGCATTTACCGAGAAATATTTTCAGTAAATGGTTACAATAATAACGAGTGGCCATAAAATCAAAATAAAATGGGGGAAAAACAGAAAAAAAAAATATACATATATATAAAAGTAAAAAACATTCTGTAATGAGTACAAAGTGCTATGATACTTTGAGGGCGTTACACGCAAACTTGGCAATAATATTGATGAATTGGCGATTTTATTATGCACAGATTGCTTGGTTCGCGCAAAACTCCAATTCTATATTTAAGTAGCACTTGTTGCTTGCACCCCTCCGTCTCTCATTTGCCAACACTCGTTCTTCTACTATTCTCCCTTTTGGAAATTCCGTTTCTTCATCTCAATTCATCTCTCTCTCTCTTTCTCTCTCTTTCTCTCTTTCTCTCTCTCTCTCTCTCTCTCTCTCTCTTTCTCTCTCTTTCTCTCTCTCTCTCTCTATCACTTTTTCACTTTTTGTTCTTTTACTTTTCTCGATTTCATTTTTATTTGTATTCATTATCGCAGCTTGCAAAAGAACGCTAAAAATGATTAGTGCAAGTAGAATCAGAGAAAAGCGACAGAAAGAGGCAGTGAGGGAGATTTCTCATGGAGAGAAAGAGAAAAAGAGAAAAAAAAGGAAAGAGAAGAGGAAAAGATAAAGAATGAAAAGATATCCAAAGAGAAATATTCAAATTGCATTTCTTTTTTTTTTTAAAAATTCGCATTGATGTTCCATTCATTGCGTTGGTTAAATCGTTAATCCGTTTGAAGCAATTATAGCAAATGTTCAGTTTGTTTGTTAATGAAGTCAATGCAATAGCAGCGATTTTTGTCTAAATGATATATATTCCATTGAAATGTATTTTGAATGAGTTGGCGCTTCGTGCATTGGTTGATATTAAATGATGTACGAGTTCCCTAACCCCAAGAGTACAGAAGTCTCTCATCAAATTTAATTCATGCACTCTCTCTCTCTCTCTCTCTCTCTCTCTCTCTCTTTCTTTTTCTAACTCTTTATTTTTTTCTTAATTCCAATGGAAAAATGCAAAAAAAATTCTCACCAAATTGCGTAGGATTTATCAGAATTTGTTTTTGCATTTGATGCAAACGATTGATGAGGAAAAATTGTTGATGGAAAATGTTAACGCTTGATAAGAATCACATAAATCTAGTTTCGTTTTTTTTTTTTTGTTTTTTGTTTTTCATTCGAATAAATTGCTTGATCGTTTAATCAAATTTGTTCATTCGATCGTAGAAAAAATTTAATTAAATTTGTTTGTAGGAAACATCGAATTTCGTTTGAACAACTATTAGAAAATGAGCAAAAGGCATTTCGATACTAACGATTGTCGTCAAGATTCTGTAAAAAATATTTAGAAAAAAAAAAAAAAAAAAAATAAAAATGACAACATTTTTTTTTTTGTCCAACAAATTACATACACCATTTGTCATCACATCATAATCATACATCGCTTATAACTCTGCATTATGACGATGGTCTTTGTAAATGGTTGTAGAAAATAAGTGGGTGCATTTTATGAAATAATAAAATAATGAATAGAACATAAATGAATAAATCAAGTGATTTTTCAATGATGTTGTGAAAAAGCTCATTCAAACATAATCATTTTCCTAATTGCAATGACCATTTTAAATGAATGGGTCGTTCTTTTATTTCCGGAACATCAGTATCAGCAACGATTCGAAAAGATGGAAGATATAACTTCATATAAAATGTGTCAAACCAATGAAAATGTGTATGAAATTGTTTTTTTTTTTTTTCGTAAAAGTAAAAAAAATGTTCGTCTCTGAACTGCGAAGCAAAATAAGCAAACAGACAAAAAGCAAAAAAAAACTCCCAATTAAAAAAAACAAGTCGACCTACGAACGGCCATAAATGAATCTAATCAAAGCGAAAAATCTTCACTCAACAATGCACACAAATTGAAAAGATCTTGTATCTTAAATTTCGAAATTTTCCAGACATTTCATTATGTGAATACATATTTGGCGGAAAAGAAAAATGAGATAAAAACTTGATTGCAAGCTCATTTGTTTCTGCCATTTTCCAAAATTATATTTATAAATGTTCTTTTTTTTTGTCTCCTTTTCGTGTTGTTGTTTGAAAATGTGAGCTTTCAATGAATCCTAAAATTATTGTTGATTTTTTTTTTTTCATTTTTATCTCTTACTCTCTCTCTCTCTCTCTCTCTCTCTCTCTCTCTCTCTCTCTCTCTCTCTCTCTTGAAAAGCAATTACCATTTTTAAGTGCTCATTGAAAAATCAATGCTATGAAATGTTTGTCACGTCATCGTCTACAATTTTAAAATTACCGAAAATTGTGAATATAAAAATAAATTGTCTCTTACCATGATTTTTGTCTGTTGTCTGTATATGCGTGCACGTTTAACCACAGAATTTATCTTCGATTTGAAAAAAAAAAAAAAAATCGAAGACGATTTATAAAAACGAACAAATTGCAAATAAAATTTGCACACAATTTCGATCTCTTCGTAATGTAAAATATCGAAGGAATTTTTCTTTGGTATTAAATGTTGACTGTTTTCGGTCACTGTTGATATTGCTTTTTTTTTTTTTTTGTTTTGGTTTCGCACGACGAAACTATGATTGACTCGGTATTTCTTTGCGATTCCTTTGTTTTTCCGATTTCCAGATTCCCAAAATTACTTTCGTTTTTAGCTATTATCTTTGTTTGCTTTTTCGTCTTCTTTGCCTTTTAATTGATTTTGTTGCTTTTTTTATTTTTTTCAATTCCTCTGTCTCTCTATCGATTGTTTTTCATTATAACAATTGTAAGAGTAAATATTTCGATGAGTAAGTCAAGTATTGACGAGTACGAATGTTTCATTCATAAAATATTTGAGTGAAAAGCCACATGTGAATTTAAATGAAAACAAAAATTAAACAACAATAAACGATGATTGTTTATACAACACTTTTTCTCTGTCTCTTTCTCTCTCTCTCTCTCTGTGTGTGTGTCTGTTAGTGGGCTTTTCAAGAGAAAAAAGAATAAATTTTCGGCGCTTCTGTTGAAAATGATGATGATATGGTTGTTTTGATAACGTTTTGTAATTGGGTCGATTGCGGTCTCGTTATTCCCAAAATGTCTTTCTCTCTCCCTCGCTCTCTCTCTCTCTCTCGCTCTTTCTCTCTCTCTCTCTCTCTCTGTGTGTGTATGTGATCTATCTATCTCACAGTCTCTTTATAATTTCGTTCCTTATCTTTTGGACATAGATAATGAGTTTGAGCTTAATGAAAATGTTGTGAAAACATTTGTCTCAAATAATTTGAGTGTAGCGTCTTTGCATGCTATACACAGATAATATTCTAATTGACATTTTCGGCCCGCCGTCAATTGAATTTTACTCAATTCAGCACAATTTGATTGACGGATTCCTTTCTCCTTTTGCCCTTCTTCGTTCTATTCAAATATGTTGTTTTTTTCTCTCTCTCTCTCTTTCTCTCTCTCTCTCTGCTTGAAAGCTCCCGATAAACGACTTAAATCAAATATTTGTATTCGCTTAGTTTTGCTAAATATTCCAATGCCAGTTTTGGCTATTGAATTAAAAAAATAAAAAAAAATGAAATACACAAATCTAGGCGTAAGTCTTGCACAACAATTTTCTTTAAAAAATATTTCCTTTTATTGTCGAGTTTACTTTTCGAAATAAGATTAAGTTTTAGTTTTATTGTCAATTATTCACAAGATTTTTTTTTGTTTAGTTAATGCGATTTATTCATTTTATTTTAGTTTTTTTTTTTTTTGTTGGCTTATTTGCCTTTATAGATTTTTTATTTTTGTTAGTTTTGCTTTTTAACTTTGTATTGTGTTTGATTTTTTTTAAGGTTTTAAGCATTTGTTATTAGTTTGGTAAGTATTTGTGGTTGCCTCATTCTATATTTTGTACACACAAATTTATAGCATAAATAAACATGCACGTATTTTTAACGAAAACAAAAATGACTGAAAATGTTCACGATTTTCTTCTTTCTTTTAACTAACGATTAAACAATTTCTTTTTTTTTGCTTTTTTTTTGCTTTACTGTATTATTCGTAATTTAATTATTGACTTATGTGTGTAAATGAATAAGAATTGTTGTGTTTTGTTTGTTGAATTTCGTTTTTCTTTTTTTGTTCGTTTAAGCGATGAGCCTTCTTTTTTACGACAAAATATTAAAACTGAGAAGAGTAAATCGAAGCCAAGCAGTGCACACACGCGTTGTTAATGCGAACTCCATTCGGATTGAATGGAAATGAAAAAACGTTGGTGATGTGAAGCAACAATCGGTCCGAATATCCATTCATGAAGCTGTTGCAAACGCTCGTTGTATATACTGTACGTTTTCTTTTTTATTCATTCGTTCGGTATCTCTTGTTCTGTAGGTGAATGTGTGTTGATTCTGTCGTTTTGCTATACTGTTTGGTTCAGTTGATGGGGGCTCTTGTTAATGAAATGTCCTTTCTCTCTTTTTTCATCTCTCCTCTCTCTTTATCTTTCTCTTTCTATTTCTCTTTCTCTTTCTCTTTCTCTTTCTCTTTCTCTTTCTCTTTCTCTTTCTCTTTCTCTTTCTCTTTCTCTTTCTCTTTCTCTTTTTCTCTCTCTCTCTCTCTCTCTCTCTCTCTCTCCCTCTATCTCTCTCTCTCTCTCTCTCTCTCTCTCTCTCTCTTTCCCTCTCAGTCTCTTCTTCTCTTCTTCTCTCTCACTCTCTCTTTCTCTCCCTTTCTCTTCCTTCTTCTCTGTCTTTATCCTACTAACTCTCGCCATCATACTTGCCTACTCTCTCTCTCTCTCTCTCTCCTTTTTGCACCATTTGAATGTATATTATGTGAATGTGTTTGTGTTGCGTTGGTTGAAAAATGTTGCATCCTCTTTTTACCATTGAAAAATTCTCATTGAATTTGTCTCGCTCATCGTTCAATCGTTGAATGTTTCTGTTGATGTTGGATATTTGCTTTTGGTTTGATGGTTGGTTAGATATACTTGCGCTGATACATCGCATTCGTATCGGTTTGTATCATTTGTATTGGTACATCTTGTTGATGGTGTTGGTGTGTTTTTCTCAACGAATTTCAAAAACTTGCAAATTCTCCTCAATTCACTTCGATTATGACCGTTTTCGTTCATTTCTTCGTGCTTTCTGCGCAATTTCAAAATTTCATTCATAAGCTTCAGCATTTGGCAGAGCCTAAAATCAGGTCATCACGTTGTGCCAACCCCAAAAAATTTTCTATGTTTTTTTTTCTATTTAATTAAACACATTTAGCCGAATTGCTTGAAAATAAAGCGATAAATATTTTGATATATTTACAATGTGAATAAATTCCGGAATCATTAATTTTGCAAATCGTTTTTTTTTTTTTTGGAATTTTCTATTACATAAATTCTAGATCAAAAGCTACGCATGTGAGAAAAAATTCAATATTAGCCATTGCATTGTACTATCGTTCATCACATGTAAATGAATGCGAACAATATTTGCTCGAATGAAATTGATTGCGAAATGGCACACTCATAGTAAATGTTCTACGCATAAAATTGGAACGACACTTTTATTCTTAGCCGTTTTGGGTACTCTTGTTGTTGTTGTTGTTGTTTTTGTTGGTTTTTCTCGCTCTTTTCCTTTTTATTCAATCCGGTAAACATTGTTGCTGAGCGAAGTGTTGTGGCGTGCATTGTATGCATATGTATTGCGGTGTATGTGACAGTAAATATAAGAGACATTCCAATGGTTTGCAAAATTGAATGATATGGGATATAGCAAGGATAACGACAGCAAACAGCGCTAGTTTAAGCAGCAACCAACAAAACATACATAATATTTACTCAATGAAATTTTGCTCAATGATTTGTCTTTGTTTGTGGCTTAGCACGATCAATGTCGAAAATGTGGGCAGAAATTGGTGTTTGGCGTTTTGTATCAAAAAAAGAAAAAAAAAAAAAAAAAAAACTAAATAGGCGATAGTTCGGCACGTTCATCGCCTTTTATTCCTCTTCTTCTTTTCTCGTGTATTTGTTTTGTTTTGGCGATTAAAATTGCTTAATTTAGACACTTTCTATGGTTACTAGTACGAAAACGTCTCTGTTTGCAATTCTTTTTTGTATTTATTTATCATTTGAATTGGCCCTCTTTCAATCACTCACTTTCTCTCTCCCTTTCTGTCTCCCTTTCTGTCTCCCTTTCTCTCTCCCTCCCCCTTCTCTCTCTCTCTCTCTCTCTCTCTCTCTCTCTCTCTTTCTCTTGCCAGTTCTCTCTCAATCTCTTTCTTTCTCTACATCTCTCATTCTCACTCTCTACCTCTCTCGTTCTTGTTCTCTGTTTGTCTGTCTCTGTTTTTCTCTCTTTTTCTGTCTCTCTCATCCTCCCTCCGTTCTCACCGTTCATTGCAAACATTCGGAAGGATTATTTCAACTTAATTACGATTCACAACACAACGACTCGACTTCGAAATCCAAATAAGCCATGTTTACACAATATTATTGTTGTCATTAATGTTGTTGAATTATCGGTATCACGCGAATTGATTTTGCATGCGTAGGTTGTGCTATACTAACATTGTAATCATAAAAACAACAAAATAGAAAGAGTAAGAGAGATGGAGAGAGTGAAAGTGAGAGTGAGAGTAAGAGTGAGTGTGAAAGAGAAAGAGAAAGAGAGAGAGAGAGAGAGAGAGAGAGAGAGAGAGATAGAGAGAGTGAGATAGAGAGAGAGAGAGA
The DNA here is from genome assembly GCA_029041755.1 of Resseliella maxima. NCBI lineage: Eukaryota > Metazoa > Arthropoda > Insecta > Diptera > Cecidomyiidae > Resseliella > Resseliella maxima. Next base: position 7,287 of record JAQOWM010000107.1, read on the forward strand.
GAGAGAGAGAGAGAGAGTGAGAGATAGAAAGAGAAAGAGAAAGAGAGAGAGAGAGAATAACAACGATGAATGCTGACTGGGTGAAAATTACCATTCCAATACAAAGAATTATGTGAAGTAGAAAAACATACTGAATGTTTGGCATTTTTATACAATTTCCTGCATCGTACATTTCTTTTTAGATTCATTTCAATGATATGTTGATGTGAAATGATGTGAACATACGAGAAAAACAGCAACAACTGTTAAAAACCAACATGAGAGAGACATGTGCGTGCGTTCCTTTATCAAAAAAAAAAAAAAAAAAAAAAAGAAAAAATGGCATAGATTCATTCGAATGGATAGGAAAATGGTGATAATATGGCATTTCAAAAGCCGAATTGTCTATGGATTCGAATGTAATTTGATACGATGGCAGCCAAGCGGCAATTCAGGGATTTATGAGATTTCCATCTTGGCCGGAAAATATAAGAAGAAGAAAATACTTGAAAGTTTAATCGAAAATAAATTGCAAAAAGACGAAATTACCTTTGAGAATGGAACTGAGATCATTTAAATAATGAAATGATGCAAAACATGTTTTTCTCATATGAATTTCTCTTTTCCTTTTTTCGAACCCTTTCTTCTCTAATACATGCACATGAAGCGATTTATCTTTTGTTAATTTGATGAATGTAAATGTTGATATGTTTTGTGTAAAATTCATGAAAAATATTTCATGTTTGTCCTTTGGGGCACATAACCGCACACACACACACACGCACGCACATACACACACACACACACACACACACACGCGCTTCAAGCCAATTTTCTTTTATCTTTAGTACGGAATGCGATATAAACAATATTCACATAACCTAAGTATTCTTCTTAGTCTTATGACGACAAAATAACATTCGATTTTTGTTTCATTTTTCTTCTTCTTTTTCTATTTCATTCCGTCAACGTTTAACGTTTAGACGCATTTCATTCATGAGAGCAAAGCAAATCATCAAGCAAGGGGTAGAAGCATGTCTATTGAAAGCGGCCTAAATCAACAGATGAAAAACCGTAAAGATCAAATCGGATAAAGTGCGGATTAATGTTGTCATTCACGAAAACAACAATCTATTTGAAAAAAAAAGAAGAGAAAAGAAAAAAATTGTTAGAGTTGCTTTATTGTTGTTGTTGTTGTTGTTGTTGTTGTTTAGCTTTCATTGCCCGCCTCCTCATTTTTAAAGCTCTTATTTAAATCCGGAATTTTAATAATATTGTGTTTAAGTTGAACCAAAACGGCTTCATAAGTCCAATTGAAAAGACAAGAGTTTATCTCCTTGTAACTGCTCATATGGAAATTTCACTCTATTTCAAATATATTAAAAAAAATAAAAACACACACACACACATACAAAATAGAATAGAAGAAAAAGAAACGAGGGAAAATAGTTAAACGAAAAGAGAAAAAAAAATTCAACAAAATACAAATGCAATCTAAAGAACGAATCGTTCATCATACTGATGTGAATGCGAATTCGAAAGATGTTGTGTCATGTTTTGTAGTATTGTAGATGAATGAGAATGGTACACGGCGCGCGCTTGTAAAACGGGAAAGAGACCGCGACTAAAGCTGACGTCTGTGGCAAAAAAAAAACTTGGATGAAATAAAATGAAAATACACTAACATCATCGATATACATACAGCCGAAGCACATCAGCACACGAAAAATTGCACACACAATACTAAACGTTGATGATAATGATGATGATGATGATGATGATGACGATGATGTCGATGATGTCGATGGGGGTGCAAAATGTGCGAAGCGCCGAGTGTGTTTCATGTGATCTGAGGAATTTATTGTGCAGCAAAAAGCAGGCATCGATGTGAACTTGGCTAGAAACTTGTTCGGCTTGTATGTCTCTATTTCTCTCTCCCTCTATCTCTTTTCCGTTTTCGTTCTTTTTTCTTTCTTAATTGCTCTCGTTATCTCTCTCATTCGCAAACACACACACAAAGGCACACTATTTACGGGTCTTTTTACATACTATCCTCCGTCCCTCTCTTTATCTCTTTATCTCTCTCTCTCTCTCTCTCTCTCTCTCTCTCTCTCTCTATCTATCTCTCTATCTCTCTATCTCTCTCTCTCGCTCTGTGTGTGTATGTGTTTGTCTATATATAAGAGAGCTGTTGATTTGCGTCAGTTTACGTCTGTACTTTTACTTTTCATTTTTCTTTTTTTTTTTCATCTATTTTTACTCGTGATCGGCATGTGCGACGAATGAAGCAGGTGGATGATGTGCGCTTTGTTAGCAAAAGACCCAGCCAAAATGAAGCTCTCAATAAAATACCATACTTGGAATTGCGCGTTTTCGATTCTATGCATGCAAATATGTATAGATGTATGTGTTTTGTGCATATCGATGGAGAAATAACTATTTGGTATACCGAATTACGATGAATGAATGAGAAAATACATGAAAAATTTACAGAAAACCTATAATATAATAATATTATATAATATGCATACACATACATACATGCATAAACACACATAAAATATCGAAACAAACAAAGGCAAGTGTATCCGCGATAAGAGTAGAAAAAAAAACAAGAAATATCGAAAATAATATTTCACGCTTCATGTGTAATTTGTCGTTTTTGCTTTCATTATTTCGTTCGCTTTCGAATCAATTGTAACTGAATTGTATCATGATACGCAACAGTGGCAAATAAATGATACAATGCATATCATCTCATAATTAAGCTTGGTAGAAATTAGAGCTGCTCATGAACCATGAGAATGTTCGAGAATGGTTTCACTTTTATGTTCATGTTCGTTCGGGTTCAAGTTCAGTTTGTTCAAGTTCGGTTCATGTTCGTTCAAATATTGTTCAATTGAACCAAATTGAACTGTTCAATACAACAATTAAGTAAGCAACAATATTTCGAATAGGTTTTGTTTATATCGAAAATTCCTATTATTCATGCACAACCGAACTATTTTTCAGTTGTTTTTCTCAGAAAATGAAGCAGTGTTGAAGTCTCTTCAAAAAAGAAATTCATTGTCTCTTATGCCATCTCTAGTCGAGTATGGTATGAATTTAAATTAATATCAAACAAAATTGAGAAAGTGGATTTCTATGCCGTGGGCAAGTACATCAACTATCGACTAATGGACTACGGCATAAATCATGCGACGTTACATTGGAAGTGATCTCTATCATTTATATAGTACATTGAATGGCACATACACCATTACGGAATGCAAACGACAAAACGTATCTTTTTGCCGTTTCCGTTGGTATAGACAATGTACATTGATAAATCGCTTTCATGCAAGAAATTTATACGTTGATAAATCGTATAGATGGCGTAAAGTGTGTAGAATTTGAACGAACAGGAACAGATCCCATTTATGAACCAGTTGAATTAATTGAACAACGTTCGGAAACATTTTGTGTTTTCATGTTCGTTCGAGTTCGGTTCAAGTTGTTCAGAATTGAAAATGACCTGTTCATGTTCGTCCATGTTCGGTTAAAATTCGAACGAACTCGAACGAACATGAACAGTTCGGTTCAGTGGACAGCTCTAGTAGAAATACTGTGCACTGCACATAGAACACGGTATACTTCATATACCATGCACAATATGCATCGAATTCAAATAGCAACAACAAATGGACAATACTAGGGACAATATTATCTGTTATAGAGGCAAATTGCTCGATCCGCAGTATCAAAGGTGCTACAATTCTTTTCTTTTTTTTTTTTTTTTTTGTACTATATTCATTAATATATCGATCCATTGATGTTAAAGTAACCCAGTCAATTTAATTTATCGCAATTATTTCAACAATTCGAATAGATTCGAAAACTTTGCATGCGTATAATTTGAGCAAATAGAAATCAAGGGAACATTTGACCCATTTTCCATAATAAATTTTCATTTACTTGAACAGATTTTTATGGGCAGGGGGGAAGGAGGTCATGGTGTTCGGTGATGCTTTTATATTTCAGCTTTTATATAATATCAACATTCCCCATCCAACATGTCATAATTCATAGAATCAATGTACTTTGTGGGCTTTCCAAATGAAAACTTTTCGTTGGTTGCTATTGAAACATCATTCTTTATCATTATAATTGTATTTTAACTTTTATTGTTTTCCATACAATTTTATATAAATTCCGTCTAAATGACAGAACTTTGTGGAATTATAATTTATTCAAAAACAAAATTAATGATTGAAAATAATATTTACGGTAAAAGAAAATCTTCGCTTTGTTAATAATAAAGAAATATTTGACAGTAAAGTAATAGCATTCTCAACAACAAACATGTCATTTAACTTGTTCAATTTTTAATGACGTACATACGTATTATGAATTTAATTTAAATCAATTTGAATTGTTTTACATCGTAATTTTTGGATTATTAGATTCAAAGCTTTTGTAGTAGCCAATAAATGTCAATAGCAATATTTCTTTATGCATTACAAGAATGAAACTAGCAATACAGCTAGTCTCAAACTATATTGATATTTGACTTGAATTTAAATGGTTTTCATTTTAGTTGTACTGCTTCTCTAATCATGTGTATGTGTAAATGTGTGATGTTTCGCCATCGATTTTTAGAATTAATTGATTGTGTGACATTGAAAGTGCATTATTTTAACTCCAATTCGATGAAATGGTATGTATTATGTACCAATTTAGATGGGCCTATGACTCAATTATCGGTATTTTACGAGTTATTGGCCAAGATTTTGTATCCAACGGTGATGCAATGTGAATTGCTTTCACTGTTTGCACCGGTTTTTGTCAAACACATTCGTATTAAATCAGATGGATACGTTTGATGTCATTCTTTTTGTAAGGCATAGGCAGAAAATGGTTTGTTAGTGTAATGCGTGCTTTGTAATAATAATGAAGACGGCTTTAACATTAAAAATTGCAATCATTGATTGTATTTGGAGACTTTCCAAATAAAACAGTAAACTGTTTAAAAATTGATCATTGAATACATCGGAAGAACATGCCATTTATATGATACTCACTAGCGCATCTTCAGAAACTTGAATGAACTAATAATTGCATGTAAATGTATAGCAAATAAGCCTGAAAGTAGATTACACTTGCCACTCACTGTATGCTAATCAACCATATATACCCCTCAATGTATGTTCTTATTCGCTTGCAATCCCCCTATGATTGAATATACAAATCTCGAAATTTATGATGAAAGCAATGTTTAGATGGATTTGGTAAATTGGTTAGTCCAATAACCAATGATGATTTGCAATTATTTGATTTTAAAAATGATCAAATCAAAAACATGCAATTGCTCAAATTGGTGGCAAAACATTTAATGTATAGTAAGTTAGCTCCAAGGTCGTAATCCAACTGAAAAAGAAACTAACTTTTTTATCTATTCATCTTCGAAAATTAACAGCGTTTCCGATTCCTGCAAACATCATCAGGTGGATAAAATCATATCTATTTGATCGCCAACAATACGTTAAACTGGGAGTCGCTGAATCACCCGATTTTGTCGTCAATTCGGGTGTCCCACAAGGTAGCCATATTGGTCCGACGCTTTTCTTACTATTCATTAATGACCTACCATCTGTAGCTTCAAAGAATGTGTTTTTATCAATGTTCGCGGATGATGTAAGTATAGCTAAAACAGTGAATGACCATGCTGATTCGTTTAAACTCCAATCTTCAATCAATTCATTAAAGGATTGCTGTGACAACAATGAATTGCATCTAAATCTCGACAAATGCGCAATTTTATCGATCCACCGTGGAAGAACCCGTCCTAAACCAATATACACTTATGGTGACCACTATTTTTTAAATTCAACTGAACAACGTGATTTAGGAGTATTGATCGACGATAAACTGAACTTTAAAACTCACATCGATTTGATCAGCTCTAAAGCAAGCTCTGCACTGGGTTTTGTGAAACGTTTTTCACGGGACATAGACGATGAATCCACACGGAAAGCACTATATTCTGCATGTGTTCAACCAAACCTTGATTATGCTAGTACTGTGTGACTCAACATCTCTTCAACTAAATCTGATTCAATCGAAAGAATTCAACGCCAATTTTCAATGTATGCACTAGGCGAATATCCGAATAGATTAAACAATTACCAGATTTCGCCCTACGACGATCGCCTTAAATCGTTGAATATGGTTAGACTTAGTCGTCGCAGAATCGATTTTTCGTTATTATTTTTATATGACTTATTAAGTGATAGAATTCATTGTCCATTTGTAAAAAGTTTGTTTTATATCAACCCTAATCCGCGTAATTTTCGTAATGCTGAACTATTTAAAATTCCAAATAATTTAAGCAGAAACTTGAATGCACCTATTACGCTTATTTGTAAATATGCTAATGTTATCAAAGCGTTGTTCATTGAATCTACCAATAGAAGTGAAATTAAAAGAAAATTGTTTAATGTTCCTAATGATATTTTTGATAATTGTTAGTTTTTAACGATCTCAATGTAATGTTATATATTCAGCCAGTTTTTTGGCGGTGAAATAAATAAATAAATAAAAAAAATAAACAAAAAAATAAAATATAAAATATTAAAAAATTAACTTTACTTCACAGAACTTTTTATCCAGCTAATATTTTTTCATTTTTGTTGTTGCCGAATACATGCACGAAGAAGGAGAGTGTTTTTATTGGGTGAGCCCAATACCATAATAAATTTTCCGAATTCTGTCATAAATTTTCCTAAATTCATCATAAAATTACGCAATTTCATCATAAAATTATTAAATGTTTTCATATTATTTCATAAAATCGTCATAAAATAATTGAAAAAATTGTCATAAATTTTGATAAAATCGTAATAAATGTTTAGAAAATTGTAATAAATTTGTAGAAAATCTTAATAAAAGAAAATTGTAATAAAATTTGACGAATTGCGTAAGTCTTTCTACATTATTTTGTTCATTTGTTCATGATCTCTTCCCACCCCTGATTCTTTTTTCTTTGCTAAAATCGTACCATGGGCGGAATATATGTCGCATTGGGTTTATGACCAGCATGTTAACTAGCTTGCTGTCAACACGTATTGGCATAAATTTAGGTTGCGTAATAAATAAATTAATAAAGTTCCATTTTTCTTGAAATGTCTCCCAAATTTATTTCAATAAGTCTGAATAGTTGAAGTACTTTACCACGTTGAATTACTTTCCATTAGGACAGACAATTGGGAAAATCACATAAAATTGATCGGTTTGTACTATACCTTTATTTTGGTGTATATCATGTTATTTTGTTAGAGGGGTCAGAAAAGGTACGAAGAAACACAATCCAAAATTCAATTTCTACAGAAGTGAAAAACCAAAGTTCGTTAGATAGTATAATTATAATTCATCGAATTTATTTAATAAAATTGAATAAATAAAGTGTGTCATTGATATTATCTAATGCGCATTCGATACAATACGATACGATGCGATTTATTCTTGGATTGCAAGCGCCGTTGCGGTACGTTTTGGACGACCAGGTCTCCTTTTGGTTGCTGCGAGAGGAACTGGATTGTTTGACTCTGGAATTTCAACTATATTACAGCGCATACCAATAGCGATTATGTGTTTGCAAATATGATGTTTAAAAAATGATACGCATGTGCAACTAGATTTGATTTTCCAATTATCGGTTGCGAATTTTACAATATAAAATTGTTGATACCCATGAATAATGAATTCGTCAAAAGATTTCCAAGTAGTTTTCACTATCGTTTTATAATACGACTCGGTAGCGTTTACGCATGCGCTTGATGGAACCGAATACAAGAAAACGGATGAGTTTGGTTCTCGTTTTGCCTTAAATGCTTTGAATTTGTTCAAAATCATAAGCGTTGCCGATTCGAAAACTTCTTTTTTTATAAAAGGTTCTTCTGCAATTTCGCGATTGCCGGCCGAAAATTGTGTAGAGATGTCTTTTGCCATTTCTGTCATGCAAAGCAAAAACTGGTTCATTGGTAAACGCCTACGTAGTGTTATTTTCCTTTTTATTACAGCATTGTGGCTTTCTTGGCCATTATTAGTAGATGCTGTATACTCGGCTGCGCCCTCGAACCAATTGCAGTGTACCCCAAGCCACTCCTTTTGAAAGTAATTGACGAAATCGGGTTCGACACGAAAGTTAGAGAAAAAAAAAAAAAAAATTAAAAAAAAAATTAAAAAAAATAAAATAAAAAAAAAATTTTATTTATTTTTTCCACTTTTCACAAAACAGCTTCGACATCATATGAAAAGTTACAGAATTTGGTGCAAGTTGCATTTTTCTAACATCATCCAATATAAGCTGTTTATTATTCTTTGATGCAAATGGTCGCTTTCGGCAATTCCTTATAACGTGTGCATAGCACATTATATCAAGTTTTGCGCTTTCGAATCGTTTGTAAAATGCGTTTCGTATCGGTTCAGCTCCGTCGGCAATAATCGTTTCAGGCATGAAATCTCTATTGAGATGGGTTTTAATTGACGATTTTACGCATTCGAATATAAATTCATAATCATGTGTACGTTCATGCGAACAGCATGCGTAAGCAAGTGGGTGAAATCGCTTCGTTCGGTCGACTGTGCCGAGAATCATTAACGGATATCCAAGATAATTCAATTTATAAGTCGCGTCGATGCAAATTGTTTTCAACTTACTTAATATATCCAGTAACGTTGGGGTCGAAATTGTGAAACGAAAGCTTAGTTCTTCGTCGAGTGAGGAAGACTCAAGGTTTATTATGAATGGTTCATTAATATCCTCTGGGAAAGCCTTATGATCACCATACCATTCCAATAAGTCGCCCAATTTTATTACTTGTGGAATTTTTGCGTTTCGAAATTTTCTTAGCAAATATTCTATGTGTTTTTTCGTAGGATTAATTTCGGTTTCGAATAGTCCATACTTTGTTCTTTTATAATCAATATTTCGAAGAACGTCGGTAACTCGAATCGTACCGCATTCGAATAAGTCGTTGATAAACGCTGTCATTTGATCTGAAGGAGGTCGAACCGTTCCCTCTAATAATTTATCGTGATCGTGCTCAAACTGGTTGCGCAAAATGAGAATTTGTAAGTTGTCAGATGGTAAAAATAGTGTGTATCTCTTTCCGCACCATAACTTTCGTTCTTTTGGAATTAAATGGCAACGAAAGTAGAACTTTTGTCCGCACTTCAGATCAGAGTAGTCGTAATTGACGAATCCTTCATTTTCCAAAAATTCAAGTGCCAAATCCAAGTCATTCCATTCGGACTGGATGGTCCATTCAAACTTATTTCGCTTCGCTTTTTTCGGGAGACTGATCAATTCATTATCTTCCAATGCATGTGCTATTTCGATATCAATATCGTCGTCTTTATCATCAGATTCAAAAGAAATGTCCATCAAAATCGAACTATCGATATGTTCGCTCACTCGCATTCGTTTTGCATTCGGATTTATATCATCGCTTGTATGGTTTGTTACACATTCAGCGTCAGCGTCCTTGTCGATTGAATTGTATGTTCTCTTACGGGAATTCTACATCATATTATTATAAATAATAATATTACAAATAAGAATGTTTCATACGAATGTTACATTGAAGGTTATATGTACCTGTGATGATTCGCCACTATGATCTAGATCATTTTGATTTGTTTTATGTTTTGCTACACCGAGTTTTTCGTTTTTATCTACAATATGTTTTGATTTCGCTTTAGACCTTTTTTCCGCATTCGTTTCGTGATTCGTGGTGTCTTTTGTTTTGATATTTTGACTTCGTGGCATGGTAATTAATTTTATTTCATTTTTAAAATATCTAAATAGAACAATCTTATTTTCTGCTTAATATTTACGGTATTTGACATAACAAACGACTGAAAAATTCCTTGATTATGTCAAATCACTCTCAGATGAACATAACCTCAAAATTGAAATAAATTCAGCACACTCTTATAATCGGTAACAATAAAAATCAACAGACAAGAGCTTCAATAGTTAGAATTAAATTTATTATTTTATATACACCTTTTCGGTTTCGTTTCATTTCGTTTTTACTTAAAATGTATTTCACGTTTTCAATGCGTTTTGTATTTATCGTATTAATGACAGCTATAAAAGAGGCGCTTATTTGCATCGCTCAAAATTAATTTACAAATTATAAAATTATAAAAAAATATTAATATATGACGAAAAGTATTGGAAAAAATATAATAATTTTTGATTTTATCGTGATCGTGAAAATATAATGAAAAAATATGGCTTATTATTCAAAAAAAAAAAATGAAGTTATTTATTTCTATTTCAATTGAAAATTGGGGTTATTTCACCTATTTGAGGTTATGTAAGAATAGAGCAATCTCAAACAACTTCATTACATAATTGAAATATTGCTTATCATTCAATTCAACAAATAAATCAGCCGATTCAGCAGCCGTGTAACGATAATCAACAAAAATTAAATGGAATACCATTTTCTGTGCAAAAAGAAACACAACCAAAAGCATGTTCAACATTTTATATACATTTCGTTGATAAAAGATTTATAATTCTGATGATATGAATCACGATTTCAGTATATTATTATTTAATAAATTATCGTGGATTTCCCAATGTTTTGCAATTTCAAACTCAATGTTTTGCAATTTCAAAAGCAATTTCAGATTATGTTAATTGCTAAAATATCTATTAAATATAGTATTCAACAGCTGCAATTTTGATCCTTCTTCGAAAAATAGCAAATCATATAAATGATAATTTATTTTCTCAACAAATCGTTTCATCATTGACATTTTCTTTGTAGCATTTATGTAAAATTGTTTTTAGATGCCTTATTAAATATATTAATAATGAGATCACACGAATTGCAACCTAATTTCCACTTTTTTGGTGCTGATGTATTGTCCAAGACCAATATACCGCGATCGCACTCATCACATACCTGACGGAAGAGAAAAGTAAAAGAAAATAGAATTATATAATTCATGAATATTGTAAACAATTCATTCATCACATACCGATACACCAAGCATGTTCATCGAATTTGGACAAGTTGGATGCATGCATGTTATGCAACCAGCATTGTTTGGCATACCTTTAAATGGTGGATTTGTACAACAATATGGACAAAATACGTACAAACGTCCTTTCGTACCTAGGGAAAACAACGAAAGAATTTAAAAATAAATATTGTGAACATTTTGCAAATATTGCAAATTCGTATCACTTGAAAATGCAAGTAATTCAAAATCATCTAATGGACAACGAAGTTCTTTGTAGTTCTTAGAAGAAAAATAAAGAAAAATTGTCCATACTTAATTAATTGATAAATTAATTTAAATTAATAATAATACTAACTTAACGGTACCATCCTTTGGTACCATCACATTGAGTGCAATGCAATCGAGCTGGTTTTGTCTGAATATATTTCATGTAACGTCGACATTTACCTTAGGGGAAAAACAAAATTAAAATAAATATTTGGAATATTCTGCAAATATTGTAAATATTGTGAATATTTGAAAATATACTGAATATCATAAATATTCTAAACATACGACTAAATATTGTTTAAATTTGATATATGTAGTTGAGATGCTGCATCCTCCTGTGTTTGTAAGGAAAAAAACTTGCTTTAGAATAGTACTGTACTCAAACTATTGTCCGCGGCCACTACCTCATTCAGTATATTCATAAATGTGAAGTTACCGATTAAAATGAATTGAATATTTACTAGATATGTCAAATAATTATGATATGGGGCGTATTTTTGAATCTAGCAGATATTCCATAAATATTTTCATACGAAATATTTCAATGGCATGTTTTAGAACTGAATTGAAATCAGCGGAACCAGCTGCAATTACAGTACCTAATGGATAATCATGAAAAATAGGTATATTTAAATCTTCGGGAAATAAGTAAAAATCAATTATTACAAGAATTATATTTACCTATTGTGTAAGAAGTCCGCAATATAATGGATTAAAGAAAAACAATGGAATGAGAGCAGAAGAGAGAAAAGAATCGATATTTACCAACAAAGTCAAGATACATGACATGCCCGCAAACCGATGTCATTTTAAATGAAACACTTTTATTCTGGAATACTCCTTTCCATTCGTGAACTGAACATGCACCATTTGAACCTATTTTTGAAAAATTTCACAAAATGTTTAGAAAATACTTAGTTGCCCATTTCACCTTTTCGATTTGAGTGTCACCCATTGCTTAAAATACTTGCCAACGATGCGGCCAGAGATGGCTTTTCAGCGACCATTAAAACTATTGCCATTTTAATTCAGTTTTCAAATGTAAAATGTTTTATAAAAAGAATTTCATCGAAGAAAAAATGCCGCCTATAATTGATGTTTCTTTTTATCCTCTTCAGTAACTAAAACAAACTATGCATCAATGACAGATCTGTTTATGAACACATACTTAATCATTGTTTGAAATCTAGAGCGTCTGTGTGATATTAGACAATTGCTGTCACTTATTCAGCATTCCCTGACAAACCAATTTTGAAAACATATTTTTTTTTTTTTTTTATAAAAAATTTGAATTAACAGAACCACATTTTGTTATTTTTTTTTATAGAAATTACATCATTTATTACATTGAAATTGTTCATCGTTATTAAAATTAAATGCTTACCTGCGCGACAACATTGAATACGGATATTTATTAAATGACAGGAGTTTGACAGAATGCTGTTATAGGGTTAATGTCACAGAGTCGGACAGAGTTATAATATTCAATTGCGTGCTTTGTTCGATGCGTGCTTATTATTAAAAAAAAAAAAAAAAAAATGAATTTATTTATTTTTATTTTTATTTCAATTGAAAATTGGGGTTATTTCACCTATATGAGGTTATGTAAGAATAGAGCAATCTCAAACAACTTCATTACATAATTGAAATATTGCTTATCATTCAATTCAATTTATCAGAACATGAACTATTGTTTGCGATTTGGTTGTGATTTGGTTGTGATAAATTAATTCCGTTTATAATTACTAGTGTTTGCAATATTTTTTTTCGAAAATGGATAAAAATAACGTAGAAAAAAACGATTATCAAGAATTGCTAAATAAAATACAAAACAAATTACGTCTAAATAAAGATGAAATACACATTGATAATAAAGATGACCATAATCAGAATATTGAATTTGAAATTGTGCCTAGATATAGAGCGGGTTCCAGTCTGATTTGGGTTCCAGCAGAAAAATGTTTTTACAAGCAAAATACATATTCGAAAACATATGACGGAATGGCATTAACCTGTTACGAAAAAGAATGTAAGGCCCGAAAAGTTTTGACCGAAAATAAGACAAAATTGATTACAATTGCTTCAATTCATGTGCCAATGGAAGCCATACTTCATACATCAATGGAAGCCATGTACAAAGAATTACATTATCTCAATTATGTAAGCATTTTGGAAAAATTATAAATATAAAAACAGAAATTACTTTGTGAATTCGAAATTAATTTTTTCAACTTAATCTTTGAAAGGTGGGAGGCTGACTTAGAATGTAGAGGCATTTTTCCATTAGTATTTACGTCAATTGAAAAGGCATTGACCAACCACCGATCAGTGAAATTTAGAAAAGCAACAAGGCAATGTAGCGAAATTGCTGTAATATTCGAAGACCCAGTCATGAGCTCAACGTTTTGTATGTCACAAAGAAAAATATAAGCTATATGATACCACATTTTGCTCAAAAGATTTTAGCTATTGTATTTATTCAACCAAAAAGTCAATTGAATTAATATCAAAAAATGTCCCAGAACACGAAAGGATGCCAGTGGCATCATGCCACTTTCAGCATAAGCCCGAATAGAATGTTCTATACAATTTTGATTCTATATTGTCGTTATTTCGAGAAGGTATGAAAATTTCGAAGAAATGTAATTTATAAAATCTTGTGTCATTTTTTTTTTTTTTTTTTTTTTTTAATTTATACGAATTTTCTTTTCGAATTATAATTTTTTCCAGACATATCCGTTGGTATTTGTTATGAATTGGCGCTAGAAGGCCTTCAAATGAATAAGTCATATGCACCATTAGTAAAGTATTTCCAAAACCAATGGATTAATTGAGTGGAGGCTGAAAATTTTTCCGTTTTTCTACAAGAGACGCGAACAACATGTTCTGCGGAAGGTTATAATGGGAAATTAGGAAAAAAATTTCAAACCCACCCAAATTTTTTTGTCTTTATCGAATCGCTCCTATGGGAAGAAATGGTGAAGAGTAATTCTCTTGAGCAGAATATGAATGGTTCACGACAAACACAACCAAAAAGAGAAAACAGACAGCGAGCGACGCAAATTCGCAATGAGTCAGTAAAATTCAATTTTCCGAATGGAACCAGTCCACAATTATTTCTAAATCGTATTACAAATGCTAAAAATAAAATTTTGCCAAAACATTTCGAAAATTTTGAAGAAATTGTCCCGTATGAATATAACACGGAAGAATTATTGTATAATATTCATGTAAATATCGATGACGAAACAATTCAACAAACAAAAATGACGAACTGTATCCAAGTAAAGGAAAAGGAAGTTTATGCGAAAGACAAAAAAATTTCGAAAAAAACACCATCGTTACAAAATAATGAATTGTGGATCGGAGTCAGAACTAGAAGTCAATTAAAAAGAAAAGATGAAATCTCGAATTAAAAAACAATTATCTTCCATCTATAATAATCCAGTTAGCATTGAATGTGTGACATATCATAGGATATTGTTTGAATCCAATTGACTTAAAATAGTAAGATTATTTTGAAGAATTGTATTATAATTGAAATAAAAAAAAAAAAAATAGTGAAAATGTGATGATGAAGAACAATTAAATATTTCCAATTTAAGATTTTTTCAAACTTTCATCTTTGACTTGTAATTTATTTTGAATTGATATTTTATAAACATTAAAAATGGGAAACAACTAAAAATTCTCAACTCTAATTGTTCTTGCGCAAAGATAGAATCTTCCAATAAATAATGTTATTTTCGAAATTAAAAAAAAAAAAATGGTTTTCTCATTTACGTTTTTATTTAAATAAGAAAATGATTCTTTTTCCTAAATCTGGAGTATTTTGATATCACATTTTCAAATGTTATAACAGTTTTATTTAAAAATAGTTAAATTCGATTTTTTTTTGTATTGATTATTAATTTATGAAAATGTCGTTTAATAATTATTTTGATTTTTCTTCCTTCAATATTTTTTGGTTGAAGAAAAGCAAACACATCAGTGATAAACACATCACATCATTGATAGATAATTTATAAAATAATTTTAATTGGAAAATCTATGACAGAAATTGATACCTTTTTTTCTTTATTCAGAAAACATTTTTTTTTTGTATAGATATCTCAATTTTTGTCATACAAAAGAAAAATTATTTTATAAATTTCGAAAATTTCTTTCAAAAATGCACGCACTGTTTCGGCTCCAATGAATTCATTCAAGAGTTGGGGATTTCTTTTGACAAATGAACGCAATGTTTCGATTCCGACGAATTCGTTCAAAAACTGTGTATTTCTTTCGATAAATGCACTTGCTCGGGCTGAAGTGATAGGTGCACGCAATACTTCCGAAGCAATAAATTCGTTTAACCGTGGGAACACATGGTTACCATTCATGTGAATGAATAAGAGATCTCTATCTGAGAATGTGCAACAAGCGAATCCTCCCTCATCCAATTTTATATCGACACGGCCAAGTGCAGCGCCGAAGAAATCAATATTTAGATGTGTTGAGAAATTTAAATCAGGATTTTCGTTTTTTCACTGATTTTGTGACATTCTATGGGAACTTTTTACGCTCTATCGATCTGCACCGTTAGTTTTTGCCCCTAACCCCCGAGATCTGACCTTTTTTTTGGGTTTTTTTCCACAGATTTTTCACTCAAAATCAATACCGACGCCGATTTGAGTGTTAAAGAGTGGTCAAACCAGCGATACATATATGTCAACATTATCACTGCAAAGATTTCTTGCTAAATAATGCGGATGATATTCTTGGTACTAATATTTGTGTCGACTCACTCGGATTATGCTCAGCTTCCTCTTCAGTAGAGGACCAATCAGATGCAGTTCACCGAATTATAAATAAAAGTAAAAATGAATTTCATTTCTCAAAATTTAAGACCAACACTACTACACAAATGATCTCCGATTACATGCAAAGTAGGGGTGTACCAGATAAATTGTTGAAAGAGATTGATATCACCTTACTGGTACCTAGAAATAAAGATATTTCATCACTATCCTTTGTTTCTTTTAGAATTGATGCCTACGATGAGGCCTCTAATATAATTTCCAAATTGAATTTTTGGCCTGAATCGTGTGTATTAAAGAATTTTATACATAAAACAAGACCAGTGACTGATTTACATTTTAACAATCATGGCACAAATTTTCCCCTTGCTCGACCAATTCAAAACGTGGATCAAGAAGTGGTCTAAAAAACGATTTTGATGTACGGCAATATGTACATATATTGCAACCTACTGCTACAATGGAAATCTATAAATCACACATTGATTCAATTGAATCTGTTGCTGCAAATATTGGACGTTATGATTGTTTAATTGTTTTGGGTGATTTCAATTTGGGTAACTCCACTGAATGGCTTGATAATGAGTCTGGTTCTGACTATTTGCCATTTATTGGTGAATCACAATCAAGAAAATCTCTAATTGCTAGAGAAACCACGTCAAGAATGTTGAATAGCGGCTTATTTCAAATGACAAATATTAAAAATGAAAGTGGCAATGTTCTTGATCTTATATACACAAATACACCTGAACTTTCAATTGTAAAAGAAGCTGATTTTCGTATTATACCATCTTTTAAGAGCGACAAATCACATGTTCCTTTGACATGCACGGTTGAAAATCAAACATACATTTTCGATGAGCTGGCCAGACGCTGATGATTAGCGGTCTGATCAGCTCTTTCTGAATCGTTGCGGTGCTGTACGCAATATCAAACGGAGATTGTTTTTGCCGTACACACAAACGATACGTCCATGATCGCGCACACAAACATGTTGTAGACGTAAACAGCAATACAATAGCAAGAAAGGAAAAAATATTGTAAACAAATCACACGAAAGGCATTGTCGATACATTATACATTTTTTGTTCATTTCATTACAACACGAAACACAAAAAAATAAATTGAAATAAATGTTTTATTTTTATTCGAATTACATTTTTATAAATTTTCAAACTGAATATTCTTGAAGTTTCATTGTTTCGCACGATAATTAAAAAAAGGTTACAGAACACTAAATTCTTCTTCAATAATGCGAATGACAATCAACTCTGTTTATCAACTGATTTTTTTTTTCGTTTTTGTTACAAAAATTATTTTGTTTTGAGTCAAAACAACTTTTGACTATTTTTTTTAGTTTTTTGATTAAATGATATATCATTTTCTTTTATCAATAATGCAAATGGAAAATAATTCTTTTACAAATAACAATTTAAAAAAAATTATCAATGCATCAACTAACAGTCTAAAATTATTGTACTTTATATTCATATCTGTGCTCTCATATTTCGTTCATCTTCTCATTTCGTACTTCATAGAACAAGTCTGGATTCAAATTTAAAAGCATGATGTCTTCGAGTCGATCTTGTTCCAAACGACAACGTCTATTATTAAACACGTAACTCAAATAAGAAAAATCACGTTCAATTTCGGCCTCTGTGGGCGGAATAGCATATACGATATTCGCTAATTTGTATAATTCTGGATGCATCATTTTAACCGATTTACAATAATTTAAAATTGAATCTCCTGATGGTAGTCGATCAGGACAAAAATTGTCGAGCAAAAATTCAATATATTGGAGATATATCTCCTGTTGTGTTTATTTGTCGATGACATTGGCTATCCAAATATTTACCTAATTCAGCTTGTTCATCAAACGAAAAACTATCTATTGAATTAGCACTGGTGTTTTTATTATCATGTATTGGAGGTATAAATATATAATGTCGCATTTTTTGCTTTATAGAACCATTTATTTGAAAAACAAATTGAATGAATACATTAATCAAAGTATTGGCCATCAGAAGCTATGTTTTTTTCCCATCTTTCTGGTAGCATACTAATTCCACATCGGAAGAAATCCTCATCTTTTGAGGCAATGAATAAATCGACCCAATTTTTGATTTCCTCAGAAGAAGTGAAGCGTGTATCAGCCAGGTGATTCTGCATTGATCGGAACAAATGGTAATCAGAAGGGGCTATGTCTGGGCTATACGGCGGGTGGGGTAGCACATCCCACTTAAGTGTTTCCAAGTATGTTTTGACAACCTTTGCAACATGTGGCCGAGCATTGTCATGTTGAAGAATCACTTTGTCATGCCTTTGCTCATATTCTGGCCGCTTTTCAGGCAATTCTCGGCTCAAACGCATCAGTTGCCTTCGGTAGAGATCCCCAGTGACTGTTTCATTCGGATTCAACAATTCATAATATACCACACCCTTCTGATCCCACCAAATACAGAGCATTACCTTGAATCCGTGGATATCTTGCTTCGATGTCGATGGTGCTCGTTTGCCACGCTTCACATATGCTGTTTTTTGCTTAGGGTTATCGTAATGGATCCACTTTTCATCGCCAGTAACAATCCGATGCAAAAAAACCCTTCCTTTCTTGCCGTTGGAGCAGCTGCTCACAACTGAAAAATCGTCTTTCCACGTCTCTTGGCTTCAGTTCATGTGGTACCCAATTCCCATGCTTTTGAATGAATCCCGCTTCTTTCAAACGTATGGAAATTGCTGGTTGAGTGACTTTCAATGATTTTGCAAGTTATTCTTGCGTTTGACATGGATCCTCATTGAGTAATGCCTCCAATTGTTCATCCTCGAACTTTTTTTCTCTTCCGGCACGCTCCTTGTCTTCGACATCAAAATCACCATCTCTGAAGCGTGTAAACCAACGCTGACATATTCTAACATCTACAGCATAGTCAGGATAAGCTTCAGTGAGTAAACGATGTGCTCAGAGCTGTTAATTTCCCTTTCTGGGTGCGCACACTTCACAGGTGTGGCTCGATAAATTGTCAGGAGTTGAATTTTCAAAAAAATTGTTTATTGGTTTTAAACAGAAATGTCTATTTAATTTCAAAATCAACGAAAACAATTTAAAATTTCGAATATTATAGGAGTTAGCGTACTGCACCTGTTGAGTGCGCGCACTCCGTGGGGGAAAATAACAGCTCTGGATGTGCTTCAGATGCGTTTTTCTTCAAATTGAAAAAGTAAATTAAAACTTCCCGCAAATGCTGTTTTGATACCACGAAAGTTGACATTTTCACCGTAATAAAAAAGTGTTGTATATAAACTTGTGTTCACTGTGACAGATGGCTTTTAATAGATTTTTTGACGCCCTTTAAGATGCAATAGCTGTCAATATCAAAAAAATGACATCCATGATAGATATGAAGTTAGATACGAATGCGACATTATATATTTATACCCCCAATATATTGTTTGCCTCTATTCGATTCCATAAATTTATTAATGTGTTTTTGGCCTCTTCAATTTTTTCTTCTTTGCTCATGATTTGACTACGGAAACGAGGGTCTAGAAATACAGCACAAGCCATGAATGGATTTTTATAAATTCTTTCTCGTCTATGCATCACCGCATCATACAACTTCTTCGGTAAATCTGTTTTAAATGATGTACGTTCTACACATTTCCGCAAATGTATTTCCATTTTTAACCAAACACCAAATAAATCGGAAAGTGTCAATTTTTTAAATTGTAAAGCAACTGTTGCTTGATATGTAATACCAAGAATGTAAACAATTTCTTTAAGCACCGGCCACTTCGTCTTCAACGCAACAAACTCCTTATTATTTTTCGCAGTGAAAAAATCAATCATTTGTTCATTATTGTAAATATCTAGCAACTGTGTAAATAAGAAAAATTTTAATTACTATATTTTTTAAATTATTAAGTCTTCAAAATCATACCATTAGATACATTGAACACCATCGAGTAGTTTTGTTATGTTCCTTTGTTTTAATTTTAAAATAATTCTGAAATTGCAAGCGGGTCGTTTACGGAATATAACAGAAAAATTCCTTCTTATCTTTGTTCTTAAAATCGGTCCTTTAATGTAAATCATTCAAAGCCCTACCTATGCGATCGCAGTTAATCTTAAAAACTACTTACAATTTTGTGTAATTTGCTTTGACAATGTTCTTGGGCTCGTAATTTGGTTGAATTCCGATGAAAATTGAAATCACTGCCTCGATTTGTAGTTCTTGGTGAATTGGCCGCTAATTCCGTGGAATTCTTTTTGATTGTATGATTCGCTGATGAATTGCGTTGAATTTGTTGGTTAATGTCACACGGATTCACTTTTTTGTGGCAATAAAGGCCGATTCACTAATAAATTGAAATATACTGTCGCAATGAAGGCGAACAATTAATCGTATTTGACTCGTTCTTCTTTAATTATCAGTTGATTGATAATTTACGTGTTATCTTGTTGGAAGTCCGGATAAGAAGGAAGACAAATCGATTCACTTTCAATTGATTGACTTGATTTTCTTTTTACGTTTTATGAACTGTCACTTTCTTGCAGTTTGCGATGTTGTCTCAGTTGCCCAATTTAGTACATTGTCAACGCTCAGTACTTAATCTATATTCATACAATGCATGTGCGCCAACTTCACGCCTTTGATTTATTCAGTAAATTTTTGTTTTCTTTTCTTTCTTTATTTTTATTAATTTATGTATTTTCTTTTTACTAATTGTCTTGAATTAAATTTATGGTTTCATCGAAACCATAACAGTATTTTCAATGCGCGGCTTTTTGTGTTTTATTCCAGCTGCAGACATTTCATCAATTGTCTTTGGCAAGCGTAAAAATATTACTATTTTGCGACAGAGATGAATTACGTTTTGATGCTCTTGTGCAATGTTTTTCAAAGCATCCTTAATTGAAAGTTGCAGTGTATGAACTGCACAATTCACTTCAGCTATATCGTATTGAATGTGATTACATTGTTTACCAATTTCATTGGAAATATCGTTGAGTGTTTTTGTGTTGTTTATGAGCATTGGGCCTTTAAAAATATCATCTAAAATATCGTCATCGCATAATTCATTTGATTCATTTAATATTTCAGCAATTTCATTATTTATGTCTTCGTTTGATGTGGTCGCTTGTTCCGTGGAATGTATCAATTTTTCTTCTTTGTTATCATCAAGAGAATTTTTTAAACAATCGTCTACGTCTCTCACGGTTTTGCCTGCATTCGCTCCATTATCTTTTGTAATACTAATAATCTGTCGTAAATCAATATCATATTCCTTCAAACGTTTAATAGTGATATTAGCCAAATATAAACCAGTATGAGATTGTTCAAGTAAAATCATTCCAATAGAGCGGACTTTTAATTGGTCATTCGTTATATATTGAAGGCTAAGGCCCAAAATTGATCGGCTATTGACGGTTGCAATGTCAGGCATCAAAGATAAATGTGTATTTTCAACTTCTATACGAATTTTTTCATGCACTTTCTCTGCCATTTGTTTTAAATGTTTTTTTTACATCTGTTTCCATATCGAATGTGTAACCACCTTCACGTATTTTTTTAATTTTGTTTTCAATACCAGCCTGGTAACCAGACGCTGTCAAGAAGGCTATAGGTTTTCCATTAACCGATATAATTTCAACGCCATTGTGCAAAAGACGCAAACGTTTTAGAATTAATGAATCTTTTTTTTTAGATAATGTTTCATCATACACCTTCTTATGAATACATGACATATGCGAGCCTAAATTCGATTTTTTAGTACCATTTATCTCGGCTGCATATATTTGGCACTTATAAAATATTTTGTTTTCGAAGCCTTTTCTCTCATATGGTTCACTGAAAAACCGTTCAAACTTGTCACCAATTGTTTCTTTCTTTTCATGTCTTTTTTTTATTTATTTCTTTGCTCATCTTAACGAAATTTTATTTCCAAAAATGCACTTTAGCCGAAAAAACGTTGCTATTCATGAATTTTTCTTTCGAGCGTTACTTGAAGAAATTTTGAAAATAATGTGAAAAAGGAGCGCCAAATCAATGCGTCGCAATGAAAAATAGGTTTACAAATATTAACTGAAAATACATAGAAACAATACAAAGAAATTTGGTGATTTTCCGATATTCATATTTTGTCACTTAATGTATCTATCACACTTTGTCTTATTGATTATCTTACATAGCATGAACATGATAGTTCGGTTCTCTTTGGTAAACCATCATAGTGTGCACGCAGTGAATATAATACACTCACACTTTTGAACATCATTACGCATTACAAAAATCTATTGTTTGAGCGCCAAAGGATGCAGACTCAGTTTAGTTAAAGTGTAACACGCTATGAGAATACATTTCAATTAATTGATTTGAAAATAAGAAAACTGTTTGTGATTTGAACAAATTTAATTTCAAGCATATCGATTTAATCATAAAAAATTGGTTACAATGTACGTTGTTGTTCATTTGAAAAAACCAAAAAAACGAATCATTATTCCGGAAAGTTTTATTTAATATATTGGTCTAAGGCGGCCTTGGGTGACGAAAGCAGTGCTCCAAACGAAAATTACATACCGAATTTCAATTCACCCGTTCGTACGATTTATCCACCAGAAAATGATTTAATTGAAGCATGTTATGAAGCACGAATTAAACGTTTCTACAGTAAGTGTGTTTTTTTAATATTTCGAATGATAAAGTTGAAAAAAAGAAATAAAATATTTTGTATTTCATGAAGTGCAAACATATTTTAATTGATAGTCATTTTTTGTGCTAATTAGAATCGTTTCAAGAAGCTAAAATCTATCGTGACAAATTCCGACCAAAAATGCCAGTTCTATATAATTCTGGACGTCTCAGTGAAATGCCAAAACCGTTATTGTTTCCACGCGATGAAATAAATGACGAAAATGATTTCAATAATCCAAAAAACAATAACGAATTGCAACCACACAATGACGATGGAAATGATTCTATCAATGTGCCAAACAAAAACGAATTGCCGCCACATGATGAAATTCAAAATAATGATGATAAAAATAATTCTAATAATGTATTACCAACACATAATGATGATAATCGAAATGAAGATGAAAATAATTTTAACAATAACGAACGGCCACTTGATGAAATGCATCAAAATATTGGAGAAAATGATTTGGCGAATGAAAAAAACAAAAATTCGATTCTTGATACAAATTATGATGAAACTGATTCAGTTGATGAATCACATGACTACCAGAATGAAAATGTTGTCAATGATATTTCTCGTGAAGTGATGCATGAAACTGATAACGGTGAAAATGTCGAAGAATTGTTGAACATAAATGAAAATGCTGCATTCAATATGAATGAAATTGCTAATGGTGAAAACAATGAATCGTCTTCTGATGCCGTATTAAATGCGACTACTGGAGAAAATTTGGTAGATGCTGGGCAACATCAACAAAATGCTCAACAAGATTTAAAAATATCATTTGCTCCAGTTGAAGTAGATGATCTTGATTCAATGGCCATGCATAATTTGTTTTACAGTGGCGATGATTCGGAAGCAACTGAAACTAATGAACATGAAGGAGAATCTGAAGTAAACATTCAAGATGAATTATTGACAGCTGTCGTGACTTTGGCGGCAAATGAAAAAGCCATACGAAACGATCATGGACGTATCGAAATAATACGCACTTTAGACGATGAATGTTCTTTTTCTTATTTCTTTGGTGACGCAATATTGCCAAAACAACCACTTTATGAAGTTAAAACGAACGACATAATAACCGGCAATATTCCATATAAACAAAACGTAAGATTTTATGTCGTTGTTTGCTATCAATTCATTTTACTACATTTAATTTCACTTCACATCACAGGCAAACGAAGACAGAGCATTTTTAGTTCGCATAGATGGATCTTTTAAAGAGATAAAAATGAGCCACATATTGGTTAAAGGATTAATGGTTTTAAATGATTTACGTAAAAATACGAATGAATTGAAAAAATGTATGGTTTTTTCTATGGGCTATACGCTATTTTTTTTTTTAAAAAAAGTTTATTTTATTTATTCATGTACAACGTTTCGGGAATCTACGTTCTCCATCATCAGGTACAGTTCTACAAAATTCGAAGACAATTTTATAAATAAATTGTATGTAAACCAAATTATATGAAAAAATAAATCTCTTACTCATCAAATTATTGATTACATTGTTGTATGCGTTAAGCATGCGGTTCAAAATAATAACACATTTTCTTATGAATGCGCTACAGCGCTAACAAACTTTTAAATTTACGATACAATTGTAATATTTAAACTAATTAGTTTAAATATTTTTAGAAGTAAAAATACAACTCTTTAAATAATTAAAATTAAGTTTAAATATTAAACAAGGTTATTCTTTGGTAGCTGATTGTCGATCAGTCAGTCAATTGAAGTGTGAATGTGACAATCATAATTGTCAAATTGGAATGATTGTGTTGAGTGAGTTTTTTTGCTTGTGTGAGTGAGAATTTTGAACGTCGTGTTTAACTCTTTGGAGTACGTCGGCATATGATTTTGAGATATTTTGAATATCTCTTCTCTTATTATATGTGTCATTGCAATAAATGTGCAAGCTTATACGTGGGTTGTGTTGAAACAATTTTGAATTTGTGGAGTCATGAATGAACTTGGGGATGAGTCCATAACTGCGACATTCCAATAGAAATTTTTGTGTTGATAGTGTTCGAGCCATATTTCCAGTTAATTTTAGTATTTCTCTTTTTGCATTGTTGCTGACATCAGTAGAAACTAAATGGCTTCTGTCACTGGGAAAAAAATTCGCTCTCTCCACCGACAATACAAAAATTCCTGTATTAAAAATCATAACAGATGTGGAAGAGTGTATAAAAACTCTACCTGAAACTAATGAAAATGGTGAAACGTTGTACGACAGAGACATCATACGTGCACAGGTCGCAAATATTTTATCGTATGCAAAAAATAGTAAACAACCAATGAAGCCGATACAAAAACTTCTTGTTCAATTTCACAAAGAAACAATGAAGTTTCTAAAAAATAATCCATCCATTGTCATTCTTACGGCCGATAAAGGAGGTAATACCATTGCGATGCATAAGACACAATACGACCAAAAAATGAATGAATTATTAAGTGATTCTAATAAATATATTTGTTTACGACGATCACCATTGAATAGTTTGGAAGAGAAAGCAAACAGTTTAATCGATAATTTACATGAATGTAACGAAATTGATTGGATTCAGAAAGCGAGAATGAAGAAACACAACACACAGATTGCCCGTATTTATGGTTTTGTTAAGTTACACAAAGACGGCCACCCGATCAGACCAGTTGTAGCAGCATTTAACACACCATCAACTGAATTAGCCGTTTTTATCATTAACATCTTAAAAAGACTAATTCATGGTAAATATGACATCCGTAATTCGCTTGATTTAAAAGAAAAAATAAAACAAATACAATTAACAGATGATGAAGTAATTTTGAGTTTGGATGTAAAGAATCTATTTCCTAGCATACCAATAAACTACACAATTGATCTCATCTCAAAACAATGGCGAAAATTGTACCGACATACAAAAATGTCGAAAACACTCTTCATATCGATTTTGGAATTCATATTAGTTGAGTCACCTGTTTTCTGTTATGACGGCAAATACTATAAACAAACTGATGGTACAGGAATGGGCATGAATGCAGCACCTGTGATCGCAAACTTGATTACAAATACGATTATTGATCAAACTTGATTACAAATACGATAATTAAAACATACATGTCAAATGTCAAGTTGAACAATTCACGAGCTCCGTAAATATTAGTTCAAAAATTAAATAAAATTAGTTATCATCAAAATAAAAAAATAAAATTCAACAAAAGTTCAAAATAAACACAAAACTGTCGATATAAAATCAAATTCAATCATTCAAAGTGTTCATAGTCATAAAATATTAAAAACAAAGATGAGCTGTTGCTACAAGTGTGAAAAAGAAGTAGAAGAAGACGACGATTATGGTGAATGTGACTGCTGTGATTCTCTCTTTCACTTGAAATGTTGCAATGTGACAAAAAAAGAAGCAAACGCAAGAAAGAAAAGCAAATGTTTGAAATTATATTGTCCAGAGTGTTTCAAGTCGAAAAGTTCTGGTACACCTGGAAAATTGAAAGAGATTTTGGGTTTATTATACAAAATGGACATGTGTATGCAACAACAAAAATCATTGAACATGACAACAACTATTGAACAAAAATTGACGGCAATAGACAATAAAATCAGTAACGCTCCGTTGAAGTCGAACAACGCAACTATTCGCAATTCACCGACTGCATCACATGCAAATGTAGCTAAAAGAAATGTCAAACCTGCAGTAGTTGTCAAACCAAAGAACAAACAACAAAGTGCCAAAACGCTAGATGATATTTCACAAAATGTAAATAAAAATGATGTGAATGTTTGTGGCACAAAAAAGATACGGGATGGTGGTATTGTTCTTCGTTGCAAAAATCCCACCGAAACAATGAAAGTAAAACAAGTTGTTGTCGAAAAACTGGGTGATAGCTACGAAGTGGTCTTGCCTAAAATCAAATGTCCGAGAATTAGAATTACAAACATTGACGCTGAAATTGCTAAGGAATCGATTATAGAAGAATTGAAAAAACATAACACAATTTTGAATCATATTGATATGCAATTAATCACAGTAATTCCACGTAAACGTCACAGTGAATCATGGAATGAAGCGATTATTGAAGTAAAAGCCGAGGCATTCAATAAACTGATTGAAGCTGATGTTCTTTCATTGCCATGGCGCGAATGTAAAATCTACGAACATTTACATATTAATCGTTGCTATAAGTGCTGTGGTTTCTCGCACAAATCGAATGAATGCAAACACAATCAAAAATGTAGCCGATGTTCGGGTGATCACAGATTTAGCGAGTGTAAAAGCAGCCGTATCTGTTGCGTAAATTGCAAAAACTCCAATGAAAAATTTAACACGAGCCTATCAACAAATCATCATGCTTGGAACAGAGAGTGTCCAATTTACAAACGTCGACTTGACTCGCTTGCCAGCAAAATTGAATACAATCAAACTGAATAGCAACTAAACAAGCGTAATGTCTTGTGTTCAAACATCAATGGTCTACGAAACAATTTCACTGAACTTAAACATGTAGCAATATTACGCAAGCCTGACATTTTCTTTTTGAATGAAACCCATGTGACTGACAGCTGCAATATAAATGATCTCAAATTGAACAATTATAATTTTGTCAACTGTCCATCTCATTCGAAACATACGGGTGGTGTCTGTGTTTTTATAAGAAATAGACTTAGATATAATAATGTTTCTGTGATAAAAAACCAAACAGAGTGGTTATTGTCTTTCGAAATCAACTTAAATAAAACATCGACCGTTTTTGCTGAAGTTTATTTATCGTCACAAAACGAACATAAGCGATCAACTTTAGACTTCGTAGAAAAATGGATCAACGGAATTTCAGCTGATAAACAATTCATTTTATGTGGTGACTTTAATATTGATATGCTTGTACAAACGGTTTTTAGCCGGCGGTTAAATGCCATCTGCGATGACAATGGAGCCTCATTGTTAGTAAAATCGCCCACGAGAATAACGGAAGAAACAGCCACTCTGATAGACCTGTGTATCACAAACATCAATTTAAACAAAGTTTTGTGTAACGTTTTGAATGATGATCAAATTTCTGACCACTCTTTAATTGAAATGGTGATTCATGGAAATAGTGAAAATAAATTAGTCAAAACACGTAAAATGAGAGTTTGGAAAGATTATAATTTGCAAGATCTATGGAAATCGTTGGAGAGCAATATAGTGAAGTGGTCCAATATTGATTTATGTGATATGAATACGAAAATGAACTGTCTGCTAAATATTCTCAGCGAAGCATCTAATCAATTTCTATCAATCAAAACAATAAAAAGTCAAAAGGACTTTTTCGACAACGAGCTTGAAAAGATGCGAAACGAAAAAAATAAATTATATAAAATTGCACAATATACTGACGATTCACAGGACAGAACAGCAAAATGGCATGATTATCGCCGATATAAAAACGAATACAAAAACATGATACAATTAAAGAAATATGAATGCAACCAAAGTAAATTAGATCGAGTCCAAGGAGATATGAAAGCCACCTGGAAAGTGCTAAATTCAATTTTATGCAAGGAAAATATTGAAATATCAACAATAAAGCGAGATGGTGATAGTAGAGAAATTGAAAATGACGATGAAATTGCAAATGAATTTAACAACTATTTCATTAGTAGCATCGTTGAATTACACGAAAATATTCCTCAACACCATTATGAAGACGAATTTATTATTATCAACAGGAATGTCAACGTTAACTTTAATTTTCGTCCTGTATCAATTTCAGAAGCCAAATTATGCCTCAAAGAAATCAAAAACAATACCGATGAATTTTTCTTAAACCCAAAAGTATTACTCGATGCTATGTTTGTGATTGGCCAGCAATTAATATCAACAATCAACGAATCTTTTGCAACGGGCGTTTTTCCAAATGCTCTAAAAAAATCGACAATTATACCAATACAAAAGAAGACCGGCTCGACAATAATATCAGATCATCGACCCATCAATTTATTATGTTGCATCGAAAGATTGATCGAAAAACTTGCGTACAACCAATTCATTCATTTCATAAACACAAATCAACTACTAAATGACAACCAATCTGGTTTTCGTGCTCATCATTCATGTGAGTCTGCCATAAATGATATATTAGATGATTGGCGTAAAGCCCAAGATCGATCAAAAGTAATCATTGCAGTATTCCTGGACTTCCAAAGAGCCTTTGAAACTATTGAACCAATATTACTTGTAAATAAACTTGAAAAATATGGTGTAAGTGGTTTGCATCATTAAATTGGTTTAAAAGTTACTTAAGCAATAGAAAACAGGTTGTAAAAATTGGTGAAACAATATCAAATGAATTAAATAATGAATTAGGTGTTCCACAAGGCTCGATTCTCGGTCCTCTATTATTCATTTTATACATAAATAAGATATCCAATTGCATGAAATATTGTAAAGCAAAAATGTTTGCTGATGATACATTAATTTATATAGCCGAAGATAACATAGAAATCGCCAAAAATAAAATAAATGAAGATCTTAATATCTTGTACAGTAAACTTTGTCAAAACAAACTTAAACTGAATGTAAATAAAACAAAAGTAATGATATTGACAAATCAACGGACGAATAAAGAAAGTGTTGATATTTGTATAAATGGTCAAAAGCTCGACATTGAAAATGAAATCAAGTATTTGGGAATTGTGATTGATGATAAATTAAATTTTGACGCAAATGTGAATTATAAATATGTAAGAAAATTGGTACTAAGATCAGTGTGCTGGGAAGGTTAAGGAATGAATTAAATTATATTCAGAAATTAAATTTGTATAGAACTATTATTGAACCTCATTTTTCTTATTGTTCATCCATACTTTTTTTATCAAACAACACAGACATAGCCCGTTTACAAAAATTACAAAACAAATGCATGAGAATAATACTAAGAGCTGACCATTACTCTCATAGTGATGATATGTTGAATAACTTAAAATTATTGAGTGTCTACCAAACAATCATATTCAGAACACTAACGTTTATATTTAAAATTACAAAGGGTCTGGCACCAAATTACTTGACTAAGAAAATTATCTTTAATAATGAAATAAGGGACAAAACACTTAGAAGTGCAAATGAAATTAGTTTGACAAATGTGTCTAAATCATGTAGCCAAAACTCACTATTTTATAAGGGGATTAAGTTATTCAATTCTTTGCCAATAGAAATTAAAAATCAAGAAAATGTAAATAAATTCCAGTCATTGTTAAAACGATATGTTCATGAAAGATTCTAAGAAACAACTTGAAATGCTGTATGAATGGAGAAATCTAAATAAAAATCATTATTATTATTATTATATCATGTTTTAAACAAATTTCATGAAAAATATCAATTCGTACCGAAATTGATCTCGAAATATGTTGATGACACCCTAATTGTATTACCACAACATTTAATTGAACCATTTGTCAATGAATTAAATAATTTTTTACCAGGAAAAATCGAATTTACTACCGAATTGGAAGTAGAGAGAAAAATTCCATACTTGGATATGCTACTCCTGAGACAGCCTGACGGCAAAGTAAAAATCGACTGGTATCAAAAACCAACTGCTTGCAATCGCACATTGAACTTTCACTCAGTCCATCCACTAAAGCAAAAAACAGCAGTTGCATACGGAACGTTTCATCGTATTTTGAATTTAGTTGATGATGAATTTAAAAAGAAAAGCATCACACGCATTGTAAACATTTTAAAAGATAACTCGTATCCTTATGATGTTATAAAAAAACAATTACAAAAATTCAATGCATCAACAAAGCAATCATTGACGGACGATGCGCAACCAAATAATAATAACAACAATAATGATGAACGCATAGTGAGGAAATCATTCTCATACTTTCCTCCAGTCACTGACAAAATACAAAGAACATTTCGTGCCCATAATAAAAATTTATCCATGGCCTTTAAACCAATGAACAAACTCGGCAACACTGTGTTTTCAAAACTGAAACATAAAGTTGAAAAAGAAGAAACGATTAACTGTGTGTATAAGATTCCATGCGCAGGAAAATCAAATGAAGAATGTGATAAATGTTATCTGGGCCAAACAAAAAATCAGTTCAAAAAACGTATGGGCCAACATAAAACAACAGTACGCGCATTCAAAGACGGTGATTCGGGTATACAAACAACACAAAAAACTGAAGACGAGACCACCGCTTTAGTATTACACTCACAAGAAACGAATCATTACCCAGACTTTGAAAATGCTACTATCGTCGATATTGAGTCTAATTTACATCGCCGATTAACCCTGGAGAGCTTGCACATTTATTGCAATGACACATATAATAAGAGAAGAGATATTCAAAATATCTCAAAATCATATGCCGACGTACTCCAAAGAGTTAAACACGACGTTCAAAATTCTCACTCACACAAGCAAAAAAACTCACTCAACACAATCATTCCAATTTGACAATTATGATTGTCACATTCACACTTCAATTGACTGACTGATCGACAATCAGCTACCAAAGAATAACCTTGTTTAATATTTAAACTTAATTTTAATTATTTAAAGAGTTGTATTTTTACTTCTAAAAATATTTAAACTAATTAGTTTAAATATTACAATTGTATCGTAAATTTAAAAGTT
Source organism: Resseliella maxima (assembly GCA_029041755.1). NCBI lineage: Eukaryota > Metazoa > Arthropoda > Insecta > Diptera > Cecidomyiidae > Resseliella > Resseliella maxima. The sequence continues at coordinate 38,690 of JAQOWM010000107.1, forward strand.
TGTTAGCGCTGTAGCGCATTCATAAGAAAATGTGTTATTATTTTGAACCGCATGCTTAACGCATACAACAATGTAATCAATAATTTGATGAGTAAGAGATTTATTTTTTCATATAATTTGGTTTACATACAATTTATTTATAAAATTGTCTTCGAATTTTGTAGAACTGTACCTGATGATGGAGAACGTAGATTCCCGAAACGTTGTACATGAATAAATAAAATAAACTTTTTTTAAAAAAAAAAATAGCGTATAGCCCATAGAAAAAACCATACATTTTTTCAATTCATTCGTATTATTGAAACCGCTATGACAAAAAACAACAATTGTTTACGTAAAAATGTTGCATATGACAAAGACTTCCTCAAAGGATTGATCATTGGTATTTGCACATCAAAGGCAATAATAGCAAGTGCAAAAATTCACAAAGAAATTCTCGCTTTCATAAAAGGTATCATATTTCTGAATGTTATTGAATATTTTTTTTCAGTTATTCAAAATTCTTAATTGATAAATGATTTCAGAGTTATTTGTCATTCGCATTGGTAAAAATGATGACGAAAATGGAACACGCTATTTGTCGTTCGCTGGATTGGTTGAATTATCGTGCAAAAAAATACACCAAACTAAATAATAAAAAAACTAAAAAAATAATCAAAACAAAATAATTTTTGTAACAAAAACGAACAAAAAAATCAGTTGATAAATAGAGTTGATTGTCATTCGCATTATTGAAAAAAAATTTAGTGTTTTGTAACCTTTTTTTAATTATCGTGCGATATTATTATTAAACAATGAAACTTTAAGAATATTCAGTTTGAAAATTTATAAAAATGTAATTCGAATAAAAATAAAACATTTATTTCAATTTATTTTTTTGTGTTTCGTGTTGTAATGAAATGAACAAAAAATGTATAATGTATCGACAATGCCTTTCGTGTGATTTGTTTACAATATTTTTTCCTTTCTTGCTATTGTATTGCTGTTTACGTCTACAACATGTTTGTGTGCGCGATCATGGACGTATCGTTTGTGTGTACGGCAAAAACAATCTCCGTTTGATATTGCGTACAGCACCGCAACGATTCAGAAAGAGCTGATCAGACCGCTAATCATTAGCGTCTGGCCAGCTCATCGAAAATGTATGCTTGTTGAAAA
>JAQOWM010000090.1:0-172500 GCA_029041755.1 Resseliella maxima
AATTCATTTTTTATTATTTCAATAGAGATATTATATTGTTGTTGATTATTATTGATTAAGCTCAAGAAACCATCACCAAATAAAAATTTATATTCCTAATGAAACAAGATTCAAAGAGTAAAAAAACATTAATCTTCACAAAAACAAATTCTTCTGTTTTCATTATGCAAAAATCAACCTTGTGCAGAGCATTTAATTTTTCGATTTTATTCTCACAGCCTAAGACAAAACGAAAAAGTGAGAGGAGAAACTGATGATAAACTACTGAGCGCGTATATCGACTAAAACTCTAGTTACAGCATGTATAATTTAATCAAATACGAACGGACACAATGGAAAACATAGAAAAAAACAAGAGAAAGTATAAAAGTAGATAAAGATGAGAAGAAACACCATCGAGACAGCAAACTGAGACAGCACTCAAATGAATTTCCAAAGCGTGCAGTACACTATAGAATTATAGAAATTATAATGCATCTTTAAAAGAGGAAATTTTTTGTTTCTTTTGGTAAAACGACAAACGTTAAATTTTATGCGTTCTTACATTGATGAATAAGTATAAATACAATGTGCATGAAATGTAATTATACTCAAAAGATCAGCTAATATCGATAATTGAAATGATAGTCCAAGACAACCGATCAGGGCAAGTGGAGCGAATAAATACTTAACCAATGGAGAAATGATAACTATAAATTAGGACGAAAAAAATGATTGCAATTTAAACTCAATCACATTACGTAAAATAAAAAAGGATTTTATCTAGAAAAGTAGCCCACAAATCGACATGATAACGAAAACATTCGATGAAGAAATTGTTCAAATCAATATTCAGTTTCAAACCAACGGGGCTCCCCTTCAGGGCATCCAGTAATCCTTGAAGCTCTTTGACAATAAACTAATAACAAAAGACAAAAAAAAAAATCATTTTTTAGTATGCACATGAAAAAAAAACAAAGAAAGATGTGATCAATAAAATTACTTTTGAATTTTGTGTCCAATTAACACATAAACTTCAATTGTTTACAATTTAATTTTCAACAATTTTCAAATATTTTTTTATTTTTCATTCAATTTTTTAATATCATACCATTGTCAATTGAATTAAATACATACACATTAATTCTACTGTCAAATACACAACTGTCAGTTTGAAATGGCTGGTTTCCAACGAAAGTTGGACATTTCACAATATTTTCTGCACACCAATACAAAAAAAAAATTTAAAAAAAAAAAAAAATATTTTTTTATTTTAAAAAAAAAAAAAAAAAAAAAAAAAATGGATTTTTTTTAAAAAAAAAAAAAAAAAAAAAAAAAAAAAAAAAAAAAAAATATATTATGTATATATAAAATGCGCAGAAAAAGTAGTGAAATGTCCAACTTTCGTTGGAAACCAGCTATTTCAAACTGACAGTTGTGTATTTGACAGTAGAATTTATGTGTGTGTATTCATCAGCATTGGAAATGCGCCAAAGTCAGAGCATTACCATAATACCTGCAACCACGTCTAAGACAATAGTCCATATTTGTACGCTGAAATGAATAAACTCTGAACTATATGGATTGAATGCAAAAATATTTTTGTTTAAGTATTAAGGCGAATTAAGTACAACATGCAAACTGTCAAAACTTCACAATGTTGCTGAGTGTAAATTATCTAATGCACAGCATGGTTTTCGTACTCATCGTTCAGTGCAAACAAATCTCATAAACATATCAATTGATGCGCACAAAGCTCTTGAAAAAAAGAATCAGCTCGATGTTTTTTATGGTGACTTTCAAAAGGCTTTTGATCGAGTAAGTCACTGCTTACTTATCAAGAAGCTTCCGAGGTTTAACATATCAAAACAAACAGCAAAATGGATTTTCGACTTTCTATCTCATCGTAAAAATTACGTACAAATAGGCGAACATTGTTCTGACCTTTATGAATCAACATCGGGTGTGCCACCTGGAAGCATCATTGGCCCTTTGCTATTCCTGATATTTATCAATGATATTGTGGAAGTGATTGAGTATGCAAAGGTGTTATTATTTGCCGATGACCTAAAAATCTATATTGAAGTCAAGACATCATTAGACACATTTAATTTACAACAAGACATCAACAATTTGTTAAAATGGTGTGAGACAAATAGATTATTTTTCAATGAGCAGAAATGTGCAGTTCTTACCATTAATAGGAAACATTCGTTTGTGAATGCTATTTATCAAATGGACAATCACATCATAGAAAGGAAATTTCAAGTTAGAGATTTGGGCATAGAAGTGAATAATCGTTTTACTTTCATACCGCACATAGAGCACATTATAGCTAGTGCCCGTCAATCGTGGGCGTGCATTAAAAATAAGTCGAGAGATACTTTTACGCTTGCAACACAAAGACTGCTGTATGTGTCTTATGTTCGATCAAAATTGGAGTTTGGTTCAGTAATTTGGGATCCTTATCAATCAACGTACCGGGATGATCTCGAATCAGTTCAAAAGAGTTTTCTAATACATTTATTGGAAAGCAAAAAATTGCCGAGAGATTCATATGAATAGAATGGCGCCATACACGGAAAGATGTGAATTAGCAAAGTTAGATACACTGAAAAATAGGAGAACGACATTCAACATGTTATTCGCTTTTGATATTTTGAATAACACGATGAATGATATAAATGTATCAAGTCAATTTGTTAGACATAGAAGTGACAGAAATTTGCGATTTAATAGATTCTTACAAATACCGCATTTTAATAGTGACTTTTTGTTAAATCAGCCCATTGCAAAAATGAGAAAACTAAATAATAAAATGAACATTGTAATTTATTTGAAAGTAATATTAGCAAGAATTTATTTAAAAATAGAATAAGAAAAATGAAACATGACGATGAACAAGAAAATATGTGAAATTCTGAATATAATTTAATGTGCAATAATAGATTGTATAGAAACATGATTCCAATTTGTAAAAATTGACAATTCAGCCAGTGTTTTTGGCGGTGTAATAAATAAAAAAAAAAAAAAAAAAAAAAATGAAGTAGTGCCGAAGTCGCTTCAGCCAATGTGAATTTAAATCAAACAGTGTGAATTTAAATTAATATCAAACAAAATTGAGAAATTGGACTTCTATGCCGTGGGCAAGTACATCAAAGATCGATTAATGGACTACGGCATAAGTCGTGCGACTTTACGTTGGAAGTGATCTCTATCATTTATACACTGAATGGGGACATACACCATTACGGAATGCAAACGACAAATCGTATGATTTTGCCATTTCCGTTGGAACAGTCAATGTGCATTGATAAATCGCTTTCATGCAAGAAATTTATACGTTGATAAATCATATAGATGGCGTCAGGTGTGTAGAATTTGAACGAACAGGAACAGATCGTATTTATGAACCAGTTGAATTAATTGAACAACGTTCGGAAACATTTTGTATGTTCATGTTCGTTCAAGTTCGGTTCAAGTTGTTCAGAATTGAAATTGACCTGTTCATGTTCGTTCATGTTCGTTCATGTTCGTTCATGTTCGTTCATGTTCGTTCATGTCCGTTCATGTTCGTTCATGTTCGGTTTAAAATTCGAACGAAATCGAACGAACATGAACAGTTCGGTTCAGTGGATAGCTCTAATCCAACACCACGTGCTCCGAAATGCTGTAAATCTGCAAATCTCGCACCAGATACGATTTCATATTCTTGCAGTGTATTATAATATTTTCGTTTTTTTTTATATAGAAAAGTCAACATAACCTATAAACTCAACGAAGAATATATCAAAGAATTCAAAATTCTACAAACGTCAAATGTTTTCAAACGGCAAAGACACATTTAATTCAAACTAAGGTCGACAAATGTAAAATAAACTATTGAGAGTTATCAAGCAACGTACGTAGGGAAATATAAGAGTGAAAAACATAACAAAAAAACCATTTATTTTGATCGTTAATATCATAAATTTATTTCAGTTTTAAATGATACTTTTGATGAAATTTTTACAACCAACGGTCCGTTTGGAATTTACCAAATGAAAAACATGAAACTTATATGGCACATAATTTGGGTGTTAAAATTCCATGTAGTCTAGAGATTTGTGCATCAAAATTATTAAATGAACAAAATAATGTTAAAAAAATAATAAAAAAAAATTGTCTTCATTTCATTCCAAAAATGTTTTCTATTTGAAGTAATGAATTTGCATTTGCATTCGTACGTGAATGAAACACGTGCGGCTGGCGACCTCTGGAGAAAATCCATGGAACAAAATGTTGTAGTAAATAATAGGTAAAAAAAATGTCGTAAGGTAAATGTCAGGTTGCGAGGGAGAGAGAGAAAGAGCTGCAACCAAAACGTCAAGTACGGAAATAAACTGTTGCCTATTTTTACATGGTTTCAATATGAGCTTTAAAATTAAGTTTCTCATCCATTGCCTTTGCTATCATGAATTTACATTCTGAAAGCTTTGTAGTTTTTTTACTTTGAATGTAAAACGAATGTTGAATTGCTATAACTAACAACACACACACACATAGAGAGAGGAAAGAAAAAAGAGAGAGAGCACAGCATATGCACAGTATGTACAGTGTTCTCTTTTTCTATTTTATTCTACTCTATACTTTATATGTATTTGTTATTGATGTCACTCACACAACAGTTGAAAAAAACTGGTAGATACATCACATATGAAGTAATAATAATACTACTTTTAGTTGCATCTGATTGAGCATAGCATTCAGATGTGTTTTCCGTTTTCTGCAGATGCATTTGGATATTTTTTCAGTGGAGAGAGAGTAGGAGAGAGGGAGAGAGAGAGAGAGAGAGAGTGAATCATTCACTTTTTCTATATGTATGCCCCTCTTTTATGTTCACACACAGAGACTGTATGTGTACACTAATACTTAGATAAATGGATGAAACCGCCGTAGCTCAACTACTCACACACAACACACACACACACACACACACACACACACAAACTGAATGTAAAATGAGTAGAAAAATAAAAAAGGCAAAAACAAGTCATACGTTCCATGTGATGGTTCACATTGAAATAACAAAGCTCCATTTGAATGCGAAAAAAAAAAACAGAAGAGAAAAAATACTGAGAGACTGTAATTGCGAAGGCGACATACAAGCCAGAAAAAAACCGCAGGTAATATCATATACTGCGGTGTATTTCAATTATGCTCTTATGAAAAAAATACGTTTTTCTCTTTCATATCACTTCATCTTAATTAGCAGAGCATGTTTACCACAAAGAAAATGACAATATAAAACGATAAAACTTATGATAGAGTGTGAAAGGTTTTCCTTTCGCTTAAAGTTTTTAGCAGAAACGAAAAACGAGAAATAATTTGTGAAAATTGGTTTCTAAAACAAACGCAAAATGAATTGAGAAGACAAAGATGCTATACTTAAGGAAATGTCATGTTATTTCATTTAATTTCCGCAATGCAAACCATAGAGGAATCCGATTGGATAGTGAGTGTTGTTGCGAGTAATGGCAGTTAATTAAAATTGGGTGTTCGAAATGAAAATGAAATGTAAACAAGTACATTTCGGAACTCTCACACTTGAGCACATATTCATGTACACATTTCACCTGCGCAACATAATCATACCATCATTTGACAACATTGTTAGTTTGTTAAGTGTTTGTTGCGTCGTTACATTATTCATATTCGAATAATATGCATTGCCTACTCAACAATAATTTGTCTCATGCAAATAAATTGACATTTATTTCGAGTGCGAATGTGAGTGTGATTGTATGCGTTATAATATCATTAAGTCATGTATACACTGGCGTATCATTCCATTTAAGCGCATTTGGTGAATAACTTTAAGCCAAACATGTTTTGGTTTCAGTTGACTGATGAATATCATTTACTTCATATGAAAATATTCGTATTCGCTAAGCTGTGAAAACTAAATATGCAAAATGCATATAGAATGATGTTGATCTTGATTTTATATTTGCTCTATCAAGAAAATGTCATCTCGTCGACAAAAACGACAACCGTTCGCATTTAACGGATTTTACAAAAAATGTATGTACTGTTGACGTATATTTTCAAAATGCTTATAGTTGCTCGCGCTGTTTCTATATGTCTCGTTCTCTCTCTCTCTCTCTCTCTTTCTCTCTCTATTTCGTTCTCTCACTCTTAGTCTTGGACTCACTATAATCGTTGTCTTTCGATTTTTTTCTCTCTTAATCACTCTTTTTCTGTCTTTCTCTTTTTCACCATATTTTCCTTTTTTTTTGTCTCTTCAATAAAAACACAAGCTTAAAGTTGATACAAGCTTAAATACACGTATTGTACACGCGTATATTACTATATTTCAGCTAAATAATCGTACCGTATTTTAACGTTTATAGTAAACGGAAAGAGAGAGAGAGAGGGAGAGAGAGAGCAATACATCCATCATTCGATATAGCAAAAGCAGCGTGTGTACACGGGTATATTCAATATGATAGTCGGTTTGTACCGTCTATGTTTTCGTTCTCATCGTTCAGTGAAGAATGCAAGTTGAGTGAAAGACTCTGTGTGGCAGAACATAAAATAACATAGCAGAGAGTGTTGTGCCACACAAGCAGCGCGGAGTCGGGTTTTGTGTCTGGTTGAATCCTCCGCCGAATAAAAGTCGTATCAGTTGTATAGTCGCCGTGACACTGTTTGGACGTACACATACCTCCGAAGAAAAGCTCGGAATCCACATTTATATTTATTTATTTTTATTTCACAAAACCGTTGAATATCATTTGAAATCGTTGAATCTTCGACAACAAGAACAACAAAAAACAAAACAATTTAAAAAAAATCGCCGACAATTCCATCAGTTCAACAATCAGATGCCAACGATTTAGTTTGTTAGTTTAAAAAAGAAAAATTGTCTTTTTTTCTGTTGTTTTAAAATACTCAAATTTAATTTAAATCTGAAAAAAAATTGTGTTTTGTTTGTTTATGTGTGTGGTCATCGATGTTGCAACGATTCTGGTTTTCCAAGTGAACATGTAAAACACAATTCTAATTCTAAATCGATCTCTCTAATTTTTGTTTTGTTTTCCATTATTAAATTGAATAATTCGTTTGAAATAATCATTATTGATCGTTTCCATAATTTACATTTAGAAGGAAGCAATATTTTAGTTCAATTTCTTTTTGTGCGTGCGATATATTTTTTACTCTGGTCGATTCGTTTTTTTTTTTTCGCGGTTGATTTTCATTCTTCGAATCAGACTGAATTTTCTTCCGCCTTTTATTTAATCCTCAATCACACCACGTTGTTTTTCTTTTAAAAAAAAAAATTTTTCATTTTTGTCCTCTTTTTTTTTGTACCTGCCATCTCTAAAAGAAAGCAATTTTTTTGTTTCTTACTAAGTTTTTGTGTGTGTTCATTTGTTTTCTTGATGCTTCGGTTCGTTATACTTTATTTAAAAATAGATACATTTCTATTCCGGTGTGAATATTTATTACAATTTTAGTTTGCAAAAATAGCAAATAAAAAAAGAGTAAAAAATGTCGTTTAAAAAAAAAAAAATGTAACCGAAATGCGTCAAATCGAAACATAAAAATATCAAAATGAAAAAATTGAAACGAAAAATCGAGTTAAACAAAATACTCAACAAAAGATTTAAATACACATCATTTTGATCGTTCATAAAATGATCGAAGTATCATCAATGAACAGCTGTTGTTAATGCATCGCCGTGTCATCGCCGTTTTTAAAAATAGTTAACGCGAAACCAACGACAACGACGACAAAGACTAAGGCAACAAAAAAAAAAACGCGATTTGTACACCAACGACCGCGAAAAATCTCGTTTATATCTATTCATCTTGTTTAATCATTTTTATTTGTTAGTCGGTCGCTTGGCTTCAATTATTATTTAAGTATTGCGAAGAATAAACTCATAAATCGAATGACTAATTGAAGTGAATCGTAATAACAACAAAATAAACTAAACCAGAATCCATGAAAAACTATTATCTCTATTCAATCGCATTTTTTTTCTCTCTCCGTTTTACTCATGAGAATTGTGACCGCAAATCTGCACGCTCGTTACAATTTCACATTCTAATTTTTATCCGTTTTTCATTCAAATTCTTTTGTTTTGCATATTCAAATGATAATTTCTTTTTTGCTTCCTACAACAAAATGAATAAACAAAAAAAAAAAAAAACAAAAAACAAAAAAACAAAATATGAAAGAAAGTGAAATTGGAAAGAATCGCCCAGAATGTGAAGCTTTCGTGAATATTTTATTTGGGACACGGTGATATGGGATAACGACCAGCAAGAGCTAGGGAGAATTGAACAGAATTAAGGATTTGTTTTCTCTTTCTCTCTCGTGTTTTGCCTTCTCTGGTCGCTCTCGCCAATTTTTTGTAATTATGACCACTGTGTGTTTGATATTCAACAAACAACGATACTGTTAACGATACTTTTGTACTGTACTGTGCTGCACTACGTTGTTGTTTTCATTTTATTAGTTTGCAACAAGTGAAGTGTTCCACTTGTAAAATCGTACTGTAAATGATTTCAATTTCAAAAATCGACTCAAACACAATGAAAGGGATCGCCAACATGAAATGAAGCGCATAAAAACAACAACAATAACACACTAAATGAATGAATAAAAGGAAAAAATGAAATAAAATAAATTTGAAATAAAAAGCGCCTCATTTAAATTTGTCGGAAAGGTTTCTATGCAGCAGCATAAAATAATTTATTATTTATGATTGTGTTACGTGCACATTTTCTCTGTTAGTCTCGTTCACTTTCGCCCAACTCCTTTGTATTGTTCCATTCAAGCAATTTCAATGGAATCCAAGACTAATGGATTGACGTGTTGTTCAACCAACTGACACATTGCTCTCGCACTCAAGATGGAACAAAAAAAAAAAAAAAAAAAAAAAAAAACCAAAGGAAAAATGAAGAAGAAGAAGAAAAAGAAAAAAAAAGAGAAAGAAAAGAATAAGACGAAAGGAAACAGCACACAACACAGCAACGCTTTATTAAAATTTCATACATTTTATAAAATATATTTTTGTCCTTAACGCTTTTTTTGTATTTAAATGATGAATAATGATGATATGCGCTGCCCATGTAGACTTTTGCCTCTGTCGCCTTGCGCCTTGCGCCTTGCGCCTTGCGCCTTCATACATTATACACATTTTACGTATGTATTACTTTAATTTGAATGCCAACAAAACAAAAATGCAGATTTTCAAATATATATATGTATATATAAATGTGTTCTTAGAATTTCAACGAAAGAAGGGCACGAAAGATTGTGAGAGTGAGCAAAAAATAAGGATGAAGAAGAAAAAAGTGATAAAGAAATGAAGAAAAAATGAAAAAGAGCGAAATAGTGACGGCAAATGAGTGTCTGAAAGAGTGAGATAAAACAAGAGCAATAATGGATAGAAAAGAGAAAATTAGATAAAAAGAGAAAAAATGGATTGTGTGTCAGTGAAAAATTGGCCAAAAACTTGGTTAAATTTCGCCTGTTGAATTAATACACAGAAAATATTCATGCGATTATCATTTTTGCTTTGCTAAAATACGTTTTTCGATTGGGAAAATTAGCAATAAATATTTTGCGCATTGACAATATCCCAATAAAAGCATATGTAGGGTGATATACATAAAGTGTTCCAATTAAATATTGAATGAAATATTAACATTGAATATATATATTTGAGTAAAATGATGACGACAATTTTTTCCCTCCCAGTCTCATAACTTAATAACACATAATTAACAAGGCTCAATAAATCTATGTAAATGTAATCAATAGCATCAATTGGGTGCTCTCTACCCCATACTCCATCTATCCTTTCTCTCTCTCTCTCTCTCTCTCTCTCTCTCTCTCTCTCTCTCTCTCACTCACTTTCCATTTGTATACACACGTCATCAATTCCACGAAATAAAATCAGTTAATCGAATGCATTTAAATGAACCAATGATACGCGCGCGTCAGGAAGAAGCCATCATTTCGAATAAAATATATTTTTTTCTGAATTCATTATTATTATTATGACGAACCGATTAATAAATTGGCTTCGCGTGGAAATTTGACCGAAATCACTCATTCTTTCGTCCTATCATTCTTTTTCACTTTCTCTCTCTCTCTGCTTGGCTCTTCTTTTGCGTCTATCGAGTTCTTTCACATCATTGACACAAATGAGAAAAAAGAAATTATATATTGTGCTTGCCATTAATTTATAACTGTCGTCCGCCTGTTATTTGGTTTTTGTATTCATATCCAAACGGTGATATTTATTTTTGGGATTGGATATATCTAAAGATTTAGAAGAAAGAGGGTGTGAGGGAGAGAGAAAAAGAGAGAGAAAAAGAGAGAGAAAAAGAGAGAGAAAAGAGAGAGAAAAAAAACAGAACAAGATAGATAAAGAAAGATGTTGCTTATTTTCTTTCATGTTGAGACCGAAATTCGCATCAAACCGATTCAGTGTTTATCTGCTCTTATCCATTTTAACGAGTTTAGTGGTTTTTCTCCAATGCAAAAACATCATATTGAAATTTATTTGAATGCTCAACGGACAATCATTTTTATTTAAACACTTATGCAAACACAACCAAAACGAAACGAAGAATGTAAATATCGCAACAACAAAATTCAAACACTAGAGAGAGAGAGAGAGAGGAAGAGAGAAGAGAGAAGAAGAGAGACAATAAAAAAAACATGAATGAAGAATTTCGAATGACACTTTTTCTCGACTAATTATATGTTGTCTGATTCCCTCGCAAACAAATGAAATGTGAGCAATATAATAATTCTCGCTCTCTCTCTCCCTTTTCGCTCTTTCTCGCTCCTTCTGTATGTATGCCTGTTGTTTACAGGCAAATTTGTTCATTCTGTGGACGTCAAAAATATTTTACGAAAGTCAAATATTCCTCTCACTGTTCCGTTGTACAAACAAAAAAAAAAAAAAAAAAAAAACAGAAAGAATAAAACAGTCGCTTAATTTGCGAATTCATTGGAATAGCAGTATAGCACATGGTAAAAGCAACAAGTTTGTTTTTTCTGGTCGTTTCCAACTGGCCTAAACAATGGGGCCTTTAAACGAACAAATTTATTATGCTGAGATTTCTCATTAAAAAAAAAAGAAAAAAGAAATGAAGATCATGATCAGTGATCGAAATTGAGCGGAAGTAACTCAATTACAAAAATGTATTAATTTTGAACAGAGTGGAACCAGTTTCCGCATATTTTACACAGAAATAATCTGGTTGCTCCGCTATATTTTTACTGTATTATATTGGGGTAATGCTAAATGATAATTAACAAAGAGCAACCAGTGAATACAGTTCAGTGAAGAAGAGTGAGTGAAGAAGAATAAGTGTGAGCGGGAGAGAGAGAGGGAGAGGGAGAGGGAGAGAGAGAGAGGGAGAGGGAGAGAGGGAGAGGGAGAGAAAGTGAGCAAGAGAGAAATGAAGAGATAAAAAGTGTCCAGGTGAAGTGTTTTTCATTTCAATTAGTTATTCGACAGGCAGATTATGACGACAATAACGACGAAGACGATGGTGGTAATGATGATGTGATGATGAAGAAATCCATACGAGTCTTAGCAAGAGAGTGAAAAATATTGAGAAAGTGTGAGCATGTTGGATAGAAAGAAAGCTTGTGGACAAAGTAATAGTGAGAGAGAGAGAGAGAGAGAGAGAACAAAAAGGAGAGAGAAGAAATTAAGTAGTAAAACGTAATTAAGCTAATTTAGTCGAGTACACTACGAGTATAAAGCGATGTTTCGATTGTGTGGCCATATTTTGTCATCCAATTCCTTGTTATATCATTAAATGTCTGCTGCTTTTCGTGTTCTTTCATATTTATATATGTACATGAATTAGATTTAGTTGTTCATTCGGTTATGCTTAACCGCGTGAACGACTCTAATTTTTCATATTTACCTTCTTTGCACATTTGAGTTCTAACCATGGTTTTTTTTCTTCGTTGCTTGAATATTTGTTTTGATGTATTTATTTGTCCAATTTATATACAGCTTGTAAGATGAGCCTACTATTCTACAAACTCAAATATAAACAGAGTCGCATTGGGCCCCATATTAACACGAAAATATGATACAACTTTCACCTTACTCCTCCCCCCTCATCTGCTTTCACTTTCTTTCCATTTCTTTCCCTTCAAATTGTTTCTCTCTCTTTCTCTTTTATTCACTCGTACTCATAAGCGCTCACTTTCCTTCTCGTATACTTCCTAATTTCATTTTGTGTAAATAAATTAAATGAATCCATTCTACTTTCGACTTTCTCTTTTAACGTCGACTGTACCGTTCCATTGGTTTCTTTACGAATACTTTTCATGTATATGACAGGCGATTTTATTAAAACAATTCAAATCTCTAACATATACGTATTTATAGCTGAATATATTTTTTATATATTTTTTTGGAATGAAAGCTTTCGGTTTTTTTCTCTCAACGCACTCTGTTTCCACCTTTGAATTGTAATACCGTTTCGTTGTTGCTTGGCTCATCATAGACGACTGAACCAACAAACAAACAGAGGTCCCATGATATTATACTTTAATTCCATTTGGGGCCGTGTTACTTATCAGATTAGTAAGGCAGACTTGGTATGATGTCGGTGTATGACCAAATTTTCTGTCGTTTGAGCATTGTAATTTATAATTTTAAATGGAAAATAGCATGTGGATTAGGTAAAGCGATTGTATTTTGCATTGGTTCATTCAAAATCATTTGACAAAACACTATGCTCAATATTTGTTAAAAACAACTAAACAGATGAATGAATGAAAGTACATTTTCCATTTGCATACCGATTACCATACAATTGATGTAATGAATTGTGATTAGGCAATTGTAGAATTTGTATACTCTCACAATTTAGTCCAATCGCATTGAATGCGCAAAAATTGAGTGAAAAAGTTCATGTCATACATCAAATTGGATTAAATGCTATCATCATCAACATCAACATCAACATCAATATCAACATTATCATTATCATCAGTCTCAATAAATGTCTGTTGTTTTCCAAGCAACGGTTTAATAACGTAATGTGCAGAAAATCCCATTTCGAACGATATTCAAAATTCAACGGCATGGTAAATGCATCCACCCATTTGAATAGTGTGCACCATAAATGTTAACATTCGAAAACTCTTGGCTCAACAGTCAACCATAACATTCCGATTCCCATTTCTTTCACCATACATGTATTTGAAATGCATATAATCAAGTAGTAGAATGGTTTGTCATTTTTCTCTTAATTATTTTATAACCGGAAACTTCTATTAAAACGAAATGAATATGTGGATACGACACTGGTCATTTTGAGATTTCCGGTATGTGACAGTTGATTACCGGAATTGTATGAAAATTGAGATAAACTTTGAAAATGTAGACGAACACTACACAAACACACCACTCATATAAATACACACGCATACACACACACACACACCTAGTGGCTACCATGCCGAATTGTATTCTGAACAATTAAAATTTTTCGGTATTGATGAACGAGAAATATCGTTATTGTTATGTGCACAACCAACAAATGTCAAGTGGTGCATACATGAAAACGTTTGAATGGCACACGGTAAGCAATTTTATCGTTGTATCGTGCATAATTGATTCAATAGATTTTATTATACGCACCATGTCACAATGCATCTCACCTCTATTCAAGTGTGTGTGTGTGTGTTTACAATGCAGCATTCTGCTCGGCAATTCTCTCTCTGTATGTATTTTCCATTCCTTTTTTTTTGTATGCTTTATTTCGTTTGAAACATTGATAAAACTCCCAAGACACACTTGAACGTTCGATTGATAATTCGAAAAAAACGACTTTCATTCTTTATTGCTATCCATTTTTACGTGTTATGATTTTATTTTATACCTAAGAGATTGTTGCGAGACACATCGAGTGGAACACTAACTCGGTCATTGATACAAGCGAAACAATGGGAGAAAACCATTGAATTGCTTTGTGTCTACAGATGGGATGGAGAAACGATGGGCGAAAACAATACCATATTCATCGAAGTGAATGCAACATACCGATAAAGAGAAAGACATTTCTTGTATCATTGTTAATTTCGTCAACGTTTTTTTCCCTTAACCTAAAACGACCTATCAATATGGATTTAGTATTATGTAAGCCAACCAATCCGGATGCACAAGATTATGATTGAATTGATGGTAATTTGTTTGAATTATTGTGCCCAACATTAAACGTGCAATTCATCGAAATTTTAAGGTTACATTTAATGTGAAACGGTTTTAAATTTAATTTCCTTTCAAAGCCAGAAACATTCAATCAATTTTCAATTATACGGCTAATTTACAAAATTGCCATATTTAAAAGAAAAAAAAAATCTCATTTTTTACGCCGACCATTTCCATAATTATCGATTCGATTTGAAACAGATTATGTTTTGAAAGAAGAAATTTCAATATCTTCATCTGTGCATATTCTGTTCCTACTTCTTTCTTCCTTACTGTCTATCCCATACTCTGACTTTCCTTCGATTAGTCGCTTTCTTCCCTTCTCGCATTTTACTTTATCGTAAAATTTCTACTTTAAAAAATTAACATCCTAGAAAAAAAAAACACAAAACAGATTACCGAATTTTGTTTATTTTCAACCAAACGAACATTCGAAAGATTGCCTCATCCGCAAAGACCACAATGTATTAGGTTTTGTTTGTTTTAGTCATTAATTTAAATACAGACTTCATTTTAAATATTGAAACCACTTAAAAACCATAGGAATGGAAAGTTTAACATATCTGCGAAGATATATCAAAGCTGTCTAGATTTCCATGAAAATTTTAATCGAATTCATCGAAAAACTGTATTCAGGGTTTAAAAACAGCTTCCGAATATGTCGAAATATTTAAACGCATAATTTGATCTGAAATAAAAACTCATTGTGGCTTTAAATAAACGCGAGATTGAGGGAGTAAGAAAGAAGTTGGATACATTAGAGAGGAGAGAGAGAGAGAGAGAGAGAGAGAGAGAGAGAGAGAGAGAGCGAAAAACGAAATTATTATTTCAATACAGAGCAAATGATCCACACAAGAGCTAAAAAAGCGAGAGGAAAAATTCAAAATCGTGCATTTGGCAAACGCATTGCAATTGATTGTAATTAATGTTATAGTATTCACATAGCATGATCGAACTTGTGTTTTGTAAGCGTGCGCGTGCTTCGTTCAAGTGACAAAAATAGCTGCTTTTGAAACGAAAAAAATGTTGTAATTTCTTCCTGTGGCACGAGAACAACATCAAAATGTGTTATACATTCGAATCGAACAATCGCAGCTGTATGCAATGAGAATCATGATTAAGGCTAAATGCTTGGTGACCACGAATTTATTATTATTGAGGTTGCGGCGGATTTCGTTCATGAGCAAACAGACTGTAAATCATCACTGACACAAATGACGACTGCCAAGCATCATGAATGAATGTGACCGAATTTGGCATTTCGAATCATGTTTTTTTTTTCTTCTTGCATTGATGCATTCCGTTCTGCTCAAAGTTTTGTTTTATTCCTTGAAAATCGTATTTGTAAACCGATTTTTCCGACAATGATTGAGGTAAACAATTATTTGATTAACGACACTTTAAAATTCACTGAATGAATGCTCACTAAAATTAGAAAGAAAAAACAAAAATTTTCTTCATTTGATTTTCTCTTACACTATGAAATTATTTTCACTCTGTCGGTCTAAAGATTCACACACACACACACACACACACACACACACACACACAAAACCCCAAACTATTTAT
This sequence comes from Resseliella maxima, assembly GCA_029041755.1. Lineage (NCBI taxonomy): Eukaryota > Metazoa > Arthropoda > Insecta > Diptera > Cecidomyiidae > Resseliella > Resseliella maxima. The sequence goes on from JAQOWM010000090.1 coordinate 15,801, forward strand.
GAGCGCCTGTTGAACGATAATATACAAATATTTACGGTAAAAAAGTGATAAAATGTCGGATAAGCAACAACAATGTCATCACTAATAAGTGTATTTTTATCCGATGGTTTACAAATAGAATTCGCTATGATCAAGCAGTATACAAATTGGCATGACTGATGTAAATCTCATTTTCACGTTTTCAATCGAAATATTTTTTGATACAGTTTTTTTGTTTTTTTTTTTTTTTGTTTTTTTCTTTTCTCCTTTCCGTCTTATGTAGATGAATTTGTTGGCATTAGTTTTGTGAGTGTCTTCCTTTAATATTTTGGCTCACATTTTCTAATCGGATCGCAATCATAGTAAATGGTCGTTAATGGAGAAACAAAACGTACTATATAAATTTCATTGCGAGTGATTTAACAAAAAAAAAAAAAAAAAAACTTGTAGAAAAGGAAAAAAGATGAATAAAGAAATACTAAGTGAACGCTAGATTAGGAGCTTATACAGAGGAAGAGCGAAAGGAAAAAAAATGAAGCGAGACATGAAATAAAAAAAAAAAAAAATAAAATAGCAAACTGAATCGTTGTTGTTGGCCCTGTCACTAAATAAATGAGCACGCAAATATGTTCACGTTGTTGCCATTTCGTGTACATGTTCATTATTATCGTCATCATCATCATTATTTATATTTTAATGGTGAATGAGCCAAGGAATTAAAAACGTATACAGTCCACACGGCAAAGGAACATCAGCAAAACATAAAGAGGAAATATAAAAGAGAGAGAGAGAGAAAGAGAAAGAGAGAGAGAGAGAGAGAGAGAGAGAGAGAGAGAAAGAAAGAAAGAAAGAAAGAAAGAAAAAGAGAGAATACGATAGAGGTAAGGTGGAGCGATAGCTCACTCGCACAAAAACAATAAAACGATTAGAATATACAATATAAAAAGCCTTGACAAAGGTGTGCACGATTAAGCCTAAACATCAGCTAACAAAAATTCAAAACGCAATGTCACGATGAAACATTTCTCAATCGAATATGTGAATACACACAAACAGACAAACATTCACTTTTCAGCTTATGAGCACAAAACACAACCGTTTGATAGTGTCACAAATTGTATGAGGACGGAGACAAAAAAAAGACAAAACTATATATAGTTTGATTCGTGACATTGATTGCGTTACTTCGTTTCAGCTTCGGCACACATTTTCTCTCAGTCTCTCTCTCTCTCTCTCTCTCTCTCTCTCTCTTTCTCTTTCTCTCTCTATCTCTCTCTGGCTCTACGTATTTTTTTCTCCTTTTCCACTCTCCTATTTTCAATCAATGTCCATTTTTTCGTTACACTCTCTCACACCCGCTCTTCATCTTTCTCTGTCTGTTTTACTTTTGTTCTCTTTTTCATTCTCTTTTCTGCTGCATAGAAATTTCATCATTTTGGGTACATTCGCATGTGCCAAAACCACCTGTTTTCACATTTAAAATCGTTTATGCTCAGCCATTCTATGTAAAAACTAGCAGCGATTTCGTTCATGCCTCTTGCTCTTTGCACCCAATAAGTTAGTTTAATATTAAGAATATTATTTGATTGTATTGGAATCCACAGTGTATCTGTATATGTATGTGTGTGAGCTTATTATTTTTTCAATTCGTATCGTAAAAACTCAGGCTTTCAGGGTGAAAACAATTATGAAAAATATTACTTTCAAGTGACTCACTTTTATTCCATTTCAATGTGAAGCATTATTTCAATAGCCGCTAGCAAATGAACGAAAAGCGAAAAAAAAGAAAAAAACATATATACATCACGTCAATTGGATGAACTCATGGTATTTTCCATTTTCACTATAGTATCATTAAACAGACAACAAAAAGATGTTTTTATTTCGACTGGGACACCACTAATTTGACTACCACTCATTTGTTAAATATATGTTTTTTGAGTGACACTATGACATTAATTACTCGAACATTGCAATCAAAGATTTGATGATATTCAACGATAGTTTGAATGACACATTGGAGATTGTACTACAAATGTACTGTGTGTTACTGTGTTACTATGTTGCTCTGTGATGTTCTATGTTTTTTTTCTTTTTTTTTTCAAATTACTTAAATGGATTGTTGACGCTCTATTTTTCTCAGAAATTAGACAAATCGAACTTTTTTCTCAAAATATTGTTAACAATGTTTTAACCATTAATCAAATTATTAAACCGCATATGGGTTTATTTTACCGATAAACTGTAAAATCTTTTGGGAATATTAATTATACTCTTAAATTTTGAAGCAAAAAGATGCTACAAATGAGGAAGTGGAACTATCAAAATGCTTCATATTCATGGTGCTAATTTTAGCTACAAACGATAGAAAGGTACACTTCGATTCTCGATTCGTTATGAAAAAAATTCGATGAAAAATATTGTATGAAATCAAATGACATATTCAATTTAAATTTTCAATCAAGGCGTAAAATTGAAAGAGAAAAGTAATAAAAATAAATGAGAATATTGTTTTGTTGAAATCGTTGATTTATATTTAGTCGGCACACACATTTTTATGACCGTAATGGCCATTACATTCAAATGAAAATTACAACGAAATTCCTTGATTTTGTGTCTAAGTTTGTCGTACAAATTCTTTTCAAATTTACTTTGAAATTTGCACACATATTTTCTTTTAAAATATACCTTTGTATACTTATATCAATAAGATTTTAAAAACACAAAATAGAACATTTTTCTGGAATGCATTTATTTGACGATACAAAATCAAATTATTGAAGAAAAAAAAATGATGTCAATAAATATGTGCGCCGATGAGAAGAAAGATAAACAGCAAGCAGAACACAAAGCCCCAATCATCAAAGCTCTTTCTGAAGCATACAAGTTGTTTGTATCACTTGAAGTGGATCCATGTTTGTTTTCAAGCGTTGATGTTTGCATGTTTGAAATGTGCGAATTTAAAATCATTGCTGTTTATTTATTTTTCTCCATGTGCGGAGGTGGGTACAAATGTCATTGAAACTTTTGCCATTCGATGTGTGTATGTGTTTTCAAATTTATTTCCCATTGATGAATTAACGATCATTGATTTTTTTTTTCATGCATACCAATCGGAGGTACTGAAAAAATCAACAACAACATCTTGTTAACATGGCTGATTGGTAGGTTTTATGTATAAATGAAAAAAATTATGCACATATAGCAAGTGTCAGCCGATATTGGCACAGCCCCAAGGTGAATATTTGGCACAGACTTTGTCATTTACTTTTTTACATTAAATAGTCGTTAGATCCCTCATGTTGTTTGTTGAATTTGTTTTTCTTTTTTTATTTTCTCCTTTTTCGTCCACATTTTCTTATTCGTTCTCGAGCCTTTTTCCACTTTAAAAGTTTTCAAGTGTGAAACGACCTTGGGAAATGGCTGCATCAGTTGAATATGTTCACAAAGGGTGACTAGCAAATCAAGTAACCAAACCGGATGGAAGAGTGGGCCATTCAATTTACTGCACATAAATTACACAATTCAAAAAAAGAAGAAGAAGATTTAACGTCAAAAATCGTAAAGTATTATTTAATTTAAAGGTTATTGATTAAAACATCTGGGCCAGTTTGTGTTATGTCCAGAGGAAACGTTGTATTCCATACGGTTGGAATTCCTAATACGGATAATGTAATAAGGAGCAAAAAGGAAAAGTAATAAAGAAGAATTGAAAAGAAGAAGAAGAAGAAGAAGTGTAATGAAGACAAGAAGCTCATCATTGATTTTTCTGTTCATTTAAAAACAGCACGACAGCACGACGAAACAACAAAAAAAATGTTGCCCGTAGCATATCATAGTGTCAATCGTATTTGGAAGTTGCTTTGACAGTTGTGCCACTTTGAATTTGTTCAGCAAGAGAATCACATATAATGTGGAATTTTGATTATTTTCAACCTTAACTAATAAGCAATTGTGCTAGCACAAAACACACACTAAACAGTTTGTGGGTGTGTGTGTGTGTGTGTGTGTGTGTGTGTTATTTTTTGTCATTCAATCCACTGCGATGACACTTTGCACAATATGGCAGTGGCACTTTGACTTTTATACCATGCCAATGGATGATTAATTCATAGTCTGTCGCATGAAACATTGTCAAATGATCACGTTGCTTGGTCTGCGCCTGCACGCACAAACACACTATCATTATAAACAAGTCGTAAAGACAAAAACCAAAATGACAAAAGGGAAGGAAAAATGTGCGCTTTTTTTTCTACAAGAATCAAGAAAAGAATTACACATTTATAGCCATTAGCATATCATGATTTATTCGGTTGTTACACGTTGAATGAACCGTTGTGAATTACAGATGCCAGATATATTTACAGAATACACCGACACACAAATACACCAAGTGTACTTTGCTATCAATACAATGCCAAATAGCGTGTTAAGCACGCACTTTTAAGTGGTTTTTGTGTGTAAATGAAGAGGGTTCAAATGAGAGCGCGTGACATATTCCATCGTTCGATTTTATTCATGTTTCAATAGGATCGTCGGTGTGGAAATCGTGTGGCTGTTACTGCTCTGGTTCGCATCTTTTTCTTTTACATTTTTTTTTATGTCGCATATTTTATGGTCTCCGTTTTGAATTTATTGATTGATTCTTCACTTTAGTTCACCATTTCTCTGATATGTCATAAATTATAAATTCTCAACTTTCGCTTTTCTCACGCATCTATATATCGTCTATATCTCTCTCGTTTCCATTCTCCCTCTCTTTTCATTCTCACTTGATCCGCATTTCCCATTTCGATTTTATTCTTCCTCTCACACCATGCCACCTCAGATCGGTACATTTTCTCATCGCTGATTGCTCGCATCATTGAATAGATGCGGTTATTTTTGTCCCCTTTTTCATGGCACATTGATTATTTGCTCGTGCGTTTTTAAGCACTTGAATTTGATGAATGTGTGACATTTTTGCAATTCGCACAAAAATTTTGCCGTTCGTTGAACAAAGCTCAGCATTTCCGTTGGAAAAAAAACGAAATCCGTTAGGAATCAAACTTATAAAGTTATAAAGTGTCACAAAATTGCTCTTTTTTTTTCTTTTGGCAACGATGGTGGATTTTTTATTATCAACGGAATATTAATATCAACGCAATATAAAGTTATCAATTTAATCTCTTTCGAGGTTGCTTTCGCCGACCGGTTGAATTTAACATTGTAAACTTTGCAAGTTGAAAGATGATTGAATAAGTGAGGCCAATGAATCATTCAAAACTCATACAATTCAATCGTTTTCAAATTGATAGAGAATTCTCTCTCTTTTACATGGATTCAAATAAGTGGTCAATCAAACTAATGTGATTCAAAGAAACTGTTTATTTTATCGATATAATGAATTGACTGATCAACAACAGCCAAATTATGTAGTCAGTGGTTTTCTTTTTCGCACTTTGTTGATCAATTTTAAAGGACGATCGATAAAGAAAGCAAGACACATCGCACAATTTAATACTCTTCATGTCTGGGTTTGCAATGCGAGTGCAATAACATTGCTCAAACAAAGACATTTGTTTGAAAAGCATTTCTGTTTGGTATTTCTTTCTTGTGAAAAAGAGAAAAATAAAATTTTTCATGGAAAAACACTTAAAAGCTAAAACAAAGGTTTGACACGTTTTACCGGAATCGAAACGTTTCTGTCCGTATCGTTAAATCTATCTTTTTAAATGAATGAAATGAGAAAAAAAAACAACAAGAACAATGAAAAATATGAAGAAAATAAGGAGAAAGAGAGAGAGAGAGCGATTGGAAGAATGGGAAAGGCGGGATAACGAATGAATGAAGGCCATTTGAATTCTATTTGCTATTCAGAATAGCCGTGTTTTCTTTTCCATTTCACTTGATTTCAATAAAAAATGTAATAATATCTTGAACAAATTGAGTTATAAAAGTGTTTGTAAACGGATATTACAGAAAATATTGAATGCATTGCGCGCTGTTGACCAACTCTATGAAGTGACATCCAGTTTTTATTTTTTTTCAATTCATTCATTAATTCATTCGTTCAACAATTACTGGAACAAAAGTCAGAGTGAATGAACTAACGAGTGCTGCAATAGGCTTAAAAAAGGGACATACACTGCAAGTTGACGCGGGAGCACGGGCGTGAGACGCATTTTATATGTTCTGGTAAGTTATTTTCAATTCTTATCTCAATTTGTATGCGTATTTCCAACATATTTTACATAAATCTAATTACAACAGTACGAAAGGAGTTGTACGATCTCTTATTCACACGGATTTGAGCTGAATTTTACTCGATCTCTTGCATTTACTTCTTGAAAATTTGATTGTTCGAATTAGATTTTTATTTGTAAATGATATCATTATAAATTGTTCGCAATCTTTGCACAATCTAAATGCCACTTTCAAAATTTGGTCGACGAACTTTCCGTCGAAATCATTTGAAAAATGTCTGAGAGACAGTCATGTGTATGTCATTAAATAAGAAGAATTTATGCACAACTTTTATATATCACATATGAAATCAACAAGATATTTTCTAGCTCTAGCTCATACTTTCATCTTATTATCATTATAAGGAAAGTTTCTTCTCGTAAACTCTTCGTCTCGCCCTATTTGCAAATTCATTTCAATGAAAGACAGACAGACAAATTCAGAGAAAGTGCCGAGAGAGAGAGAGAGAGAGAGAGAGAGAGTAGAGAGAGAGAGAGAGAGAGAGAGAGAGAGAGAGAGAGAGAGAGAGAGAGAGAGAGAGAGAGAAGAGAGAGGCCAAAAGAGAATTAAAGAAAGGGAAAGTGTGAGATATAGAGAATATCTTACGTTGCACACATGCCAAAAGCATTCTTATCAACAAACATAATTCATAAAATATTCCCATTTTCTAGAAAACATATTTTCAAACATTCTACGTCGTGTTAAAAATTCAATATTCACTATTTGCTCCATAATATAAAGTGTGGTGCCGAGCACTGCTCTCAACTGAAAGTGAATTCATAGAAGATGACAAAGGAGACAAAAAAGAAAACAACAACAACAAAAAAAAAGAAACTCCGATGAAATTTGTTGTTCGGCAAAGTGACTACGATTCAAGTCCAGTTACTTGAATAGAAAATTGAAAACATGGAAAAAGACTATTTCCGAAGTTGTTTCGCTTACCAGAAAATTTGTAAAAGACTCTAATTATTGTGCAAATAAACTCGAATTTTAATTCAACTGAAGTGAAGACAATGAAAACCGAAATGTACTCACAACAAAAGCCATTTCCTTTAAGCTAAAGATGTGGATTACATCGTCGAATGCTGAGACTGAATTGTAACAAGTGTTGGTACAAGTGGAATGACGTAATTTTTTTTTATCATTTTACATGTTCTTTCTCGAGATTTCATTACAAATAATTTTATTGGTATGTATCATTGGAGTGGAGCATTGATGTCAAACATAACACTTACAATTCAAGTGGCTTCTCCGGAATCCATTAGACTCATTGAAATCAACCACGATTGTAAATAAATCTCTGGAAAATCCGCGAATTGGCACAATAGTGCGGTACATTGTAATGAGCATGGAGCTTTGCTGTAAGATGCGATGCGAAAAAAAAAGAAAGTGGATAAAGAAAAGATAGCCATGGATGACATGAACTTTAAGTCGTCATTATTTTGGTTCATCGTTTGGAATTCATGTGGAAAAATTGGCAATAATAATCATAATTTTGTTAAAAGACAAATCTATCATTGATGATGCAGCAATTTTGTGCCATACACAAAATTCGCTTTTAATGTTGTTTGTATTCCGCATACCAACGTGTCGCTAGTATATGATAACAATGTAGAACTAGCATGTCACGGATACAAAATGTAACCACGTACACAAACACAAAGAGAGCGAGCGAGGTGGGATAAAGAGGTAGATATAGATAGATAGAGAGAGAGAGAGAGAGAGAGAGAGAGAGAGAGAGAGAGAGAGAGAGAGAGAATATAGACATTTGTTCAGTAACCATCATGGCGTATGGAATAGATAAAATTAAGTTCTATGCGGAGACAAAAAACCGCAGATTATTCGAATGATAATAATGTTTGATGAGCTTTCGAGTATTTTGTTGTTTTGGGTTTGCGTTTGGGTTGGGTGAAAATGCCATTTTAATTTTGACTATAAGTGGAATGTTGAACAGAGATCTGCAGGTGCTTCATTTCTTGAGTACATTGATAAACAAGCAATTCAAACAAACCGAATCAGTCAATATTATTTAAGACTATGACGGATATAAATCGATCTGAACAGATGTCAATTTCAATTTGAGAATGGCCGAAAGATAATCAATAATTTCGAAATTTTAACACTTTCCGGCGTTTGGAATAATTCTATTGTATGGAGAAAAAAATCTATCTTTTTGTCCGTTTCGAAAATTATTCTCATTCAATTTGGCTCGATACAAAACAAACTTCTACCATTTTATCAATCTATTCTTGTTTCCATTCTTCACTTTCTCTGCTCACTTGTTCTCTATTTCTCTCTCTTTCACTCTATTTATCACATTCTGTCATTGTGCTCATCTCTGTGACTATTTCAGAAAATATCCCTTCCTCTTACCATCGATCGATAAATTTTTGTTTCGTAAACAAACAGTTGATAGAAAACGAAATGAGAGAAATCAAATGAAATTCCTATCAATAGCTGAAGCTTTCTTAATAAATTCGACCGAATAAAGAACTTTCTATTGACATTATTTCCATTATATTTTGATTTTTTTTTTTTTTTCAATTTGTTCGGCTTGTTATGGTTATGGCACCATAGAATTCATTTTTTCGCTTATTTCACTTTTCTACTTTTCACAAAAGTATTTATATTCCACCATCGCCACCACCACCATAAATAATGTAATTTCATCAAACGAATTTTTTGGTTTATTTGTGTGAATTTCTGATTTGTGATGCGATTCAAAAGCTAACCAGTTTTAATATATAAAAAAACAGACAAGCACTAGCGAATATATTAAATATGAAATGAATGCGGATGGTATTCGCACAGAGATATGACTAGTTATACAATGAAATGAAGATAAAACGCAGTAAAGATTGCGGAAATTGTTTCTATTTAAATGAATTATTCGCAGAATGGGATATTTTGTCGTCATATCTTCCTTTCCTTCCTGATTTTCTACTTTTCACTTTCGGTCTTTTTTTTTCTCCCCAAAATATTGAATTATTCTTGCAATTGTGATTTAAACTGTCAATTACTAATAATCAGAATTTCCCGTCTGCATTCGTATCATATGTGTATTGCTCATGTAAGATTTTTGTTTTATTAAATGAACGATTTAAACTTTTTTTCGTTATGAATCAATATTTCGTGATTTACTGTTTATTCAAGTTCAAAATTCGAACTATTGACACTTGGTTAGTTTTTGGTATGGAACGAATTTCGTGAAAATAATCGTTAATTCATGCGCAAAATATTGGCCATATAGTTATCATACGATCGATATATCATTTGATTAGATGCTGTAATGTGAAATGGAAATATTTCAAGCGAGTCATCAAGTGTTTAGAGGGAAAGGCAATCAAAAGAGCCGATACATTAGGGTCAAAGTGTATGGCATGCCATATGGTTATTTTTTCTTCATGTTTTTCCTCTTCTTCTTCGTTTTTTTTTCTGTTGAAATTATCGTTCACCGAATTTTACCAAGTTATGGTTCTTAACTTAATTTCATTCGAACCATTCACTTGACTGAATTACATGTACATTTCATCGTGTACACTTGCATGCCATTCATTCGTTAATTTTATTGCTTTTGGAAAATGTTTGCATTGCTCTCATTTTACACGTTTTTTTTCTTATTCTCATTCCATTTCCAACATTGATTGGACATAACGATGGAAGAAGCGATATTTACTGGTATGGCATACATTGAGGCGGTGCTACAATTATTAGATTTATTATGACAGGCCGGTTTGCATGTGTGTTTTATTTCACTTTGGCGGATGTAAATAATTCAAATGGAATTACGTGCAATAACAATGGGATCGGGCAACGTTCAAGCAACGAATAAATAATTGCTGTTGCAGAAAGTCACAGCTACTTTCACGTTTCCACTTTTTACTTTTTATCAAAGTAAAGTGAATTTAAAAAAAAAAGAGCTTTGAATTGCTTGTCAAGTGTTCTGTTTTCTTGGTTTTTCTTCTTCTGTGCTCTGTCTCTTCACCTTAAATCCTGGATATTTTCTTCCTGTTCATGCTTGTTGTTGTTGTTTTTTTTTTTTTTTTTGTTTTCATTCTTAATTTAATCTTCAAATGTTTGGCTATTCTCCAAATATGAAAACCAACGACGTCCATATTTTTGAGAAGAATCCGCAATTATATTATAAAGATAATATAGAAAAATGAACTTTATGCTAAATTGAATGACAAATTTGAGTTCAGCAAATTTTCATGAATTAATTAAAGAAAAAAATATGTTTTCAATTTTTTTGTTAAAATGACAAAAAGGTTATAATTTAGTGCAAACAAAACGCTTAAATAATTGAAATGATTTTTCATTAATGTTCACACATAAGAAATAAAATGGAAGACGCGGCGAAAATTACACGTTAGTTAATTTGAATTACAGTTGTACGTTCACTGATGATTGTAACGCAACTCCTTTTAAACCACCTTCCATATTAGTGAAGAACATGTAAAATGAACAGAGAACAAAAAAACATACGCACACACACATACATGAAATTTACAACTTCAGAAAAAATATTTAACAAGCTGACTGTGTGCTTGTTCAAATAAACTTCTTTTGGCTTTAGGAAAAGCTTGTCGAAATTTTTTTGATTTGAAACATGCCCTCTTTGTTTTTTATTTTCCTCAACAAATCGTTCAGCTGTAACATACATCAACTTGACGGTGTGCAGAACCGTGAAAATAAAGTGATTTAAAAGAGCCGTGCGTCTACTACCAACGAAATGTTTGCTACAAATACAGTCATTATAAGACGAACCAAAACAACCGAAACTGTAATCATAGCATACATGAAACTTGCCATAGCTTAATGCCAATTATCCCATGTAAAAACATGAAAATTTATTAAAATTATATCATTTAAATTATGGAATGGATTAATTGAACATTGCGTGCATATGTACTAGTATTTAGATTTTTGTATGTATATGTGTTAAGAGTAGGTGTTTTTGTGGTAACACAAGTGTGCCATATGTAAGTACATGCACGCATATCAGTCGGCATAACCAAAGCGAACTCAACTCAACCAAAACAAATCAAAAGCATTTTACATTCGACCAAAATGAACACATCACAATATGAATATTTATTAAAACTCAACCAACACCGATTTTCATCCACAACAAATCATTGTGTTTTCGTCTCGAAATTATTTACGTAATCCCTCATTCTATCTATATATATATTTAACTCTCTACTTCTCTACTTCTCTACTTCTTTACTTCTCTACTTCTCTATCGCTTGCTCCTCTCTCTCTCTCTTTGTTCTTTTGTCTGGTTTCGCCTTGCTCCAGTTACCCCACTCTTTTCGTTTCATTCAACTTTTCCAAAATATTCGTGCTGCTTTCACACAGTTGATATGTTAACATTGAATTTTGATCGATTGTTATACATTCCATTAAAATATTGCGATAGCAACACATTTTCATTAGCAATACACATATTTATGTGTCGTATCGTGTCGTGTCACACACATGTTTTTTCTATGCATAATTTCAATTTACCTCGAACGGAACATATTTATGTTGATGATAATATTTTCTCTTTCGCGATGCGGCTGATTCATCATTAACATTTCGTCTTTCTTTCGTTTTCATTCACTCTTTCTCTCTCTATCTCTCGATCTCTCGATCTCCTCTCTCTCTCTCTCTCTCTCTCTCTCTCTCTCTCTCTCTCTCTCTCCCTTCCTCTCTTTTCCTTTGCTCATTTTCATATTTCTCTGATTTTCTCTCGTTTCATCTAAAACAATATGATCATTTCCAAAAATGTCCGTCTGATTATTCGGCTGTTGGAAAAATAGAGTGACGGCAGATTTTAAACGAATCACAAAATGACCGCAGACTATGAAAATTACAAAATAATTAATTGGAAAAACCATAGGCTTCCAGTTCTTTTCATACTAGGCTGTTTGAAAATTCCGCGGCCTGACCAACAGAGGGCGCCACAAATATTATACCCATATTTTTTTTTGACAAGTACTATCCTTCAAAAAACCAAAAAAAAAAATTTCATGAGTCAAGTAGCTTGTTTTTGACAGCAGTCGAAATTGCATCACCTCAGTGTTCTTTTTAACAATGGAAAAAAACGAATTTCGTGCTGTCATTAAATATTATTATTTAAGAGGAAAAACGTCTAAAGAAACGAAAAAAAAGCTTGATAGGTATTTTGGTGACTCTGCTCCATCAAATACAATGGTCAAAAAGTGGATGCAACAATTCAAGTTGGGTTTTATAAGCACGAATGACGCACAACGTTCAGGTAGGCCTTTGAAGGTGACTACACCCGAAATTATCGAAAACATTGAACGTCTCGTGATCAGTGACCGAAAAATGAAAGTTCGTAAGATAGCCAATATCGTAAACATTTCGTCAGAACGTGTGTTCAACATTTTACATCATCATTTGAACATGCGAAAGCTGTACGCGCGTTGGGTGCCGCGTGTGTTGACAACAGCTCAAAAACAAGAACGAGTTGATGTTTCTGAACACAATTTCACCATTTTGCGTCGTAATCGAAAGGAATTTTTTCGTCGATTAGTTACCGTAGATGAAACATGGATACATCGTTATACGCCGGAGACAGCACAACAGTCAAAACAATGGATTCCAAAGGGTCAAAGTGCAGCGAAGCGTCCAAAAACTCAACAGTCGGCTGGTAAGGTGATGGCAACCGTAGTTTGGGATGCGCGTGGTATAATTCACATCGACTATTTAGAGCATGGGAAAACAATCACCGCTCAATATTATAGTGAGTTATTGGATCGATTTGATGTAGCTGTCAAGCGTAAACGGCCACATTTATCAAAGAAAAAAATCATTTTTCATCAAGACAATGCACCAGCTCACAAGGCAGTGAAATCGATGACAAAACTGACAGAATTGGGCTACGAAATCCTTCCACATCCACCGTATTCGCCAGATATGGCCCCGTGCGACTATTATCTATTCCCAAATTTGAAGAGATGGCTCGCTGGCAAACGCTTTACCTCGAATGATGAAGTCATTGCTGAAACCGAGGTCTATTTTGAGGAGTTTGACGCCGCTTAGTACAAAAAAGGTATCGAATTGATTGAAAACCGCTGGAATCGTTGTATTGAGCTAAAAGGCGATTATGTTGAAGATAAATGCGAATTTTCAAAAAAAAATGTGTTTTCATTGGTCAGGCCGCGGAATTTTCAAACAGCCTAGTACAATGTGGATTTAATATGTTTATTTTGTCCTTTGTTGTCATGTGATCTGGGGTCGTCTGGTTGCGCCATTGTTGATGTAACTGCTACCAAATGATAATAGAATTGATGAAGCAATTCCCTTTTGAATGACGATGTTTCTTAAACATATACATTCGATTTATTTCTTAAAAATTGCCAAAAACACCACAACATCAAATGGATTTGACTCAGCCCTCTACATCATAGAAACCAATAGAAAGAGAGAAAGAGAAAAAAAAAGAAAAAAGGGAGAGAAATTGAATGAAATTGGAATGGAAAGGAGGAAAAGTGAATGAAAGGAGAATACTGTCTATGATGAAAATTTCGTCACGAGATATGAATGAGTTCAAAACAAAACAAAAAAAAAAGAACGTATCGTAGGATCAGAATGATTGTTTCTCAGATATGGAAATTTGTGTATATGCTACCATTATGATTAAGGCCTTTTGGTCAGCGTCGAAAACACATACACATACACACATACAAACATAAACTAGTACATTACTTTAAGGTCGGATATTTAATGAATAGTTATCCCCTATGAGTCGCATTTAGTGGCTGGGTCCGGAAACACTTTTTCGCACAAGTTAATTGAAATTCTGATAATTTTAGCTTGAAAATTGTTTAATTACAATTTTCATTTAGAATGCCATCGGCTTTGAAAAGTTTTCAACATATGTTTTCTCTCATACATAGTGTATCACATTTATTTATTCACATAAAAGCAATCCACTGTTTCAATGAAAACTCTCTCATTCACCAAAATCCGGATGTTGTATGGTCCGGATGATGACGATCCGAAAATTGAAAAATACTGCTTCGAGCATTGTCATTCTATTGTTCTTTCTCACTCGTTCTCCCTTTCAGTCCAGATCATTGATTCATTTAGCCACTAAAATGCCATTCATATTGGAATGTAAATTCATTGGCTTGATTGACATCTGCATGTTCTTGACAAATGTTGCGAAATTTTGTTCGTTTTTCTATTTTGCATTTTATTATCAAAATAACTTTGTCTCATTTGAATGGTAATTTTATTCTAATTATGCGTATATGTTGGATGAAAGAATATTCGATTTCAATAAAAAAATTCAAGAGGAAAACTAAAAACAAAATAAGTAAAAAATGTGTATATTCGTGTAAGTGAAATAGAAACCATGAACAATAATAGAAACAATTTGAAATTGTATCTTTCTTAGTTCATTACGGCAGATTTATTTGCCGTTGTTGAGACAAGATCAACCTTCATAATGTTACAGTTAAAACCGCCATTTGATAAAACTCAAGAACTTTTCTTCAATTTGCCTAATTGGCGTAATGATTCGTTCAATGAATGTATAAGTTTGTTGTCAAAAACCAAAGCCAAGTCTTATACCATAAAGGTGCAATCATCAAGACATAATCTTATTGAGTCTATGCATCATGAGTTTATCTAAAATGTGATATTATTTTAACGTTGGCTACACCAAATGAACCATGAATGCATACGAAAATCACTCCCACATACAAACGCATCTCTCACTCTCTCTATTTCTTTCTTTCTTTCTTTCATTCATTCTTTTTCGTTTATCTCTCAAACAGAGAATTTTTGATGATGCAAATTGGATAAGTCGATGTAGGCGTTTTCTAAATCCTTTGCTAATTGACATCCTTTTATGAAAAAGTTTCACGTAAGCGTTTCGCCACAATGCCATTCATTATTAAACGTAAAAGGGCAAATATTTCAAGCAAATGTAAAACTAAATTGTTTGAAAATAAGTGAACCATTTTCTGAAGTGCATCAAAGATACCTAACTCTCTCTATGTGAGCAATGTAAAAATTTTTAACAAATGTACGTGAAGTAAACAGAAATGCTCCTTTGTCTTTTTGTATTGAACTAAATGTACGTGTAAGAGCAATGTTAATGTGAACAATGCATACAAGCATATTGCTTTTACAGTTATGTTTGTGTGCCATTTTTCGCATAGTAATTGCTCTCACACATATGTGTAGTTCAATAAAAATGGACAAAGATGGCCCTACTCACAAATCTTTGACAGTTCGTCAAAAAATTCCGTGACTATAAGGTATCTTAGAAGTGCATGTTCATGAATTATTATTGTTAACAATTTACATGAAATAACATTTCATATTGTTTTCATGTTATTTCGAAAATGTAATTGGAATTAATTCCCTGAAAATTCCATATATCATAACATATCATATCAAAAATCGCATCATCGTAATTTTTCATTGTTTTTGTCCTCCGAGCTGTTGCCGCTACATTTGACATTGATCGTTTGGTTTAATTTATGTTCATAAAATATTTGATAAAATATGAATGTGTGTCAAATGATAATGAACACATTCAGTTGGTCGCATGTAATGGACTATCACAATATTAATTACTACAAGAATCTAATCGCATTATTAATATCATTGTTGAATGTAAATTGGATTGAGTATCCAATGGTTCATCAATTTTTCAACTATTTTCGATAATGATTGATGAAAAACATGAGTTTTTGTTTTCGATTTTTTGCTTTGCTCTAATACACGATGCTCAATCTGCTAGACAACGGAATTCTACGAAATGAGAATGAACTGTTATTGGGGGCAAATGCGTGAGAGCTCAACGCGTTTTTTCCTGTTCAAAAGCTTTATACTCATATTGTGTATGCGATTCACGACCTTTTACTTCTAAATGGTTATTTACCACTAAATTAGTAGTGTGCAAAGGAGGATCAGGGGGTCGTGAAATCTGAAACTCAAAATTAAATACAAATGATTAAAACCACGAAAAACCACGTAATAAACAATATTATCAAACAGATAGCATTTGTATGGAAAATGTCAAAAAATGTTCCGTAAAAAATTTAAAAGCGCCACCTAAAATTTTACCGACGTATTAGATTGATTGCAGAAATTTTTTATTTAATGCAATTTGTTATCATAAAATGTTTGAATTTTGATGGAAAAAAAATTATTCGATAAATAATTGATTCGAAAATTATAAAATTACAAATAAAATTATTCATATGTATTAATTCACATAAATAAATAAATGTTTATGCTAATGACAAGAACGAAAATAACCAAAAACAATCGCTGTCACACGTTCTCATGATCTGAACGTAATGACGTATTTCAATGTGTCTTCACGAATTATGCAGAAAATGTGGCACCTAATATCAACAGATGGCGTTATTGTTAGTGCTTTTGATTTTCATTCTAAAGAACTCTGTCGCTTCAATATTATTGTTGTGGTTCTGTGCCCTGACTTTCCACAGATATTCATTTCAATATATAATGATTTTTTTGAAATTTTTGATTTGGTAGTAATAAAATCTAAAACCGTAAACAGTGTCAAAAAAACTTCAAACAATCTCAATGCTGCCAACTTGAAAATAAAAACTAATGAAGACTGACAGAGGCTGAATAAATTAACCCCCCCCCCCCTTCTGAAATTTTATTATTCACATTAAACCCCCCGTCTAGATGTAAGAACTAGCACCCTACTGCACTAAATATACCAAGGTTTTTTTAACCAACAAATTAATGTGAACCCTTTCCCGAGCAACATACTCTCGCTCAAATGCTAACTCTTGCTTTGTTAACAAAAAAGAAATAAGGCCAACGCCTTGGGACGAATAGTGAAGCCCGAGATACGGTAAAATTAACACCATATTCATATCATAATGACTTAACATTAATCAAAATATATGCATCACTCTGTAATAAAAATGTAAAATGTTTCGGGTATGAATAAGTACGTGTGCAATTTTCACTCACACGCTTTTTACTCATTCTCTCTTTCTTGATCTCAGTCTTACTCGAGGTATTTCTAAGTGTCGCTGTCTCTTTCTTTCCTTATTAATCTATCTCTCTTGCACATGCACGTAATGTCACTCACACACTTTCCCTTTCGTTATATCGATGATTCTCTTTCGTTCTCACTTCATTTTGCACCCAAAACACATTAGATTGGCTGAAAGTATAGCACATACGTTTGTACTACATATATCTATGCAATAAAACACAAAATGATACTATTACCAGAAATAAAATCTAACATGAAAACAAATTAACTTCATGAAACCATATATTCGTAGTTCAAGTAGTGTATTGTATGACATATGTTGCTTATAAAAGATATGACAGTTTTACAACTCATTCGCTTGCAATTCACAATGCAAATGGGAAACCAAATTGAAAGAGAGAGAGAGAGAGAGAGAGAGAGAGAGAGAGATATATAGATAGAGATAGATAGATAGATAGAGAGAGAGAGCAAGAAAAGGGTTTTATATCTACACTGAAATTATGGTAGATAATGCATATGAACAATTGCTGTATAATCAACATAAATATCGTCAGCTTGAGAATACCGTTCAAATCAATTTCAACCCAATAGAAACAATTTATTAAATAGTAGACTGAAATATCGTTTACGGAACCAATGCAAACTAAGTAATCCATTAAACTGACTGATCCCAATGACATTTTGACGTCACCACTCAATCCAATGTAATTGAAATTTTTTTATTTTTTTATTTTCCCTTGTTTCTTTCACTTTCTTTTATTCATTCGCTCGCTTGCTCTATTTTCCCTGTGTTTTCTTTGCAAATAGCATATGAAAATATTTGATAAACCGGTCTTTGACCTTTTCGTATCTGGGTTTTTCAAATCAACATTTAGCATGAGTTCCTTTGACCTGCAATAAAATGACCGTTTTGACTAATAACATAACACAATAAAAATTTTACTCGATGATCGGATATTAAGAGAGGATTTTAAATTATTCAAAAATTATATTAAGTATGTCTTGTGATCGGGCAAAATCATCATTACCCATCGAATGGCTTTTTAATATAAAAAAAAATAATGCTCATAAGTAACGTAATAAAAGAAAATAATGCGCACACATCCACAGTGTGAGTTACACATAAACAAACTCATTTTTAACAAAAACATACAATATGGAGTGCCTGTATTTCTCTCTTTCTCCCACTCCCTTGCATCTTCTTTGTAATTTCACATGACGATGAATGTAAACAGGAAATCGCACACTATTGACATTGATTAGTGCTCGTGATTTTCATTTCCTCATCCAATATCAAAAACCTCGCATATTCATATCGATCGACTGAATATGCGAAAAGAAACAATAATCGGACCGATTATTAATAATATTCAACAGCAAAGCTTATTATATTAATTTTTTTTCGTTTTGAATGCACACAATACAGGGAAAAATCAATCTCAAAATGCCAGATGCAGAAATTTGATGCTAAGAAACATCTGTGATTGTCACACAACTATTCGTTTGTAATGTAAATGCATGAAAATTGGCACAAATTTTATTAAAATTACATTTTCAAAATGATTTAAGCCAAGATTTTTTTAAAATAACTTCACATTTTCATTATAGATTGACAGATATGTTTCATATTAGCGACGAAAATCGTCGTTACCTCCCTCATTTCGATGAGCAATGAGCATGCTTATTAAATCATTTGATTGATGCCATCGGTCAACAAAATTGCAGCGACCCATTCGATCATCAATTTATTCAAATAATTGTATTTTATTTTTGTCTGTGTGTGCTCTTCGGCACAGCAGGAGGATTTTCTTATACTTTTTCGAATGCTTCGCTTTTAAGCAATCAAAGTCCAAATAAATTGGTATAGTTTATTGACAAACAATTTTTGTAAACTAAACAATAAATAAAAAAATGAAATAAAACAAACGAAATTCTTTTTTCCCATTGAAATAGTACAACGCACTTCCGAATTCATTCTCAATTATTTTATGGATTTACATTCTCATCTATCTGTCTATCTATCTATCATCTCGTCGGACAATAAGAGCAGAAACAAAAATCAAGCGCGAAAGTTATAAAAATATTATTGATGAAATCTGGCTGAGCATTGAT
The DNA here is from genome assembly GCA_029041755.1 of Resseliella maxima. NCBI lineage: Eukaryota > Metazoa > Arthropoda > Insecta > Diptera > Cecidomyiidae > Resseliella > Resseliella maxima. The sequence continues at coordinate 35,131 of JAQOWM010000090.1, forward strand.
TTTCGTTGAACCAGCCATCTAGGAAGAAAAGAGAGCAAATCTATTGTAAATACCAATCATAAATATATTATATACAATAAACTTATCATAGTATACGGAAAAGAAAAAAAAAGCTTTGGTTCTTTTTTCATGGAATCACCATTTGATATGTGGTTCGTAAGTAAAAAGTGAGATATCTGTGGAATGAGTGTGGCATGTGTCGAATTTCGAACGATTTTTCTTTCTCTAGAATTGTAATTCTCAAGTGACTTCGAGCACATCAAACTTAAAATCGATAAAAACACATCAAACTTAAAATGGATTTTATACCGAAAAATTCATGTCGTTTTTTTCTTATTATATTTAACTAGCCATCTATTGCATTGGCATTGGTTTTGTATCTATTTTAAAAAGTTAAGGAATTATTTTATGTAATAGAAGTTCCTAACATTTCGTGGAGCAATTATTCGATTTGGACAAAAAACGAGGCACTGCTTTATATTACCATTAAAGCTCTTTTCTATTAATAGGATAAAAGCACTGTCAAAATGTGCCTCGTTCTTTAAAAAATTGTAATTTTTCATTCCATTCGTTTTCAATCATATTTATTTTCTTATCTCAGTATTTCTAACTTTCTTTATTTTTTTGTCTTCATCTCTTTCAGTCTGCCTATCTCTTTATTTTTCCTTCTCTCTCTTCTATATCTGTCCATTCCTATTTCTATTTCTCATTGTATTCATCTAAATTTCTATCTCCTCGTGTGGAAAGTTAGTGGTTGGATATTACGTTTACTATGAAATCGCTTCGACTTTGGTCAGCTAATAGTCATAGTCTCTTTCTTCCACTGTGTCATTCTATTTATGCATTCTATCGTTGTCTTTATCTAACTCTCTCTGTCTCTGGCCTTTCTCTATATGTCTATCGTTATTGCCTTTTATCAATTATTTCCATTATAAATTACAAATTCAAAACCACTTTTTCAATTTTCTAACGTTTTTTTTTTTTTGTATTTGTTATAATCCAAATTTGTTGTTGATTTGATAAATTTCATCTAAAATTGATAATTAAGACATTTTCGATTTTTTTTTTTTAATTTTCAAAAATTCGAATTCGAACCACACTTTCTCCCCCCTTAGATCTCGGGAAAGCGATTAGAAAGTATATGTGTACAAAATTTGGTCGAAATCGGTTGAAAAATGTAGGAGGAGTTCATGCCAAATATTATTATATTAATATTCAAATTAAATCTTTCATATGACATTCCATTTGCCTGTCACTCAAGTATATTTGTGAACATTTCGCAGGAAATACCAACTTTACAAAACTTCGGAAAAATTACACAGATTTACTTTCTTCATTCCATCTATACATCTATCCTGTTTATGAATATTTGATCAATGTATGTGAACGTAAGCCAAGTCTAAAAATAGTTTCAGTGACAAACATTTCGATATCGAATTCATCACGCCTATGAATGTGATGGAATCTGCAACTGTGACGAAATCTACAATTTGAATTGTAACGATCAATTATATCCCTTTTGGGATTATTATTTTTTACTTGTTTATCGATTATAGAGAGTTTCCATTTTCCTCTTCCTCTTCCTCTTTCTCTCTCTCTCTCTCTTTCTCTCCCATTCTCTCTCTCCCCCTTTGTTTATTAGTTTTTTGTCCACCACATTCTGTAAACCTGTTTCCAAATGGATATTTTTCTCATCGTTCGTCAATAAGCAAAATAGAAACTAAATTGTGTATGCGACAGAATTCTATGAGTTGTTTTCTTCTTCCGTTGCTATATCGAAACATTTTCACTTGCGTGCCTAAAGTTTTGGATGGATCATTTATTCAGGATAAATCAATCGTGTTTTTATGTTTTATTTATTGCCCTTCGTCTTTTTCTGTTTCATCATGTCAATTGCGGTTGAGAAAATCAAAACAAAGTATCGACATAACTTTGGTGAATTTTTCATTTCTCTCAATGTGTATGTATATTTGGTATCTGTTTGTTTTTGTTTGTGTTTTTATTCAGTCATTTGCTTTATTCTCATACAAATGACCATCAACCTTTGCATTATTAGTTCCAAATTCGCTTGCAAATGACACGCGATTGAGAGTGCTATATATTATGAAATGTGTTAGATTCGAATTTCCGTATTTTTAAATTTTCATCTCGTATTTGAAAAAATGCTATTATTGTTCTATCGTTATTGATTAATATTCTCGACAAATATTTTTCTTTTTATTCTTCTGTGTTAAATGTGGCTAAAAATATGGCTTTTAACAAAAAATTCAACATCATTCGTTCTGATTGTTATAAACTGATAATAATCTCATAAATGAAGACGAACTTTAGATGCTATCGTTATCTTTTGCTTGGCACATGTTTTCCCAATTTGCATTTAGTGGAATGATGTTTTTGATGCTAAACAAAACTTTATATGGAAATTACAATGATGGATTTTCTCAACCATAATGACGAATATGGACGATAGTAACATTCGAAATGTATGAATGCTACAGAAATATCAACAACTCTTTCTGTTTCTCTTTCTATTTTTTTACATTTTCTTTCTTTGTTCTATCTCTTGCTCGGCTCTGTGACCCGATCATTTATTAGCCAAGGGAGTTGAGCGAACTATGGAATGAATACACTTGTGAATGTGCATTCACAATACCTAGTCATCGCATTCTAAAGAAAAATGAGCATTTTGTTATTTTAAAATTGAATTTTCAGTTTTATTCATTCGAAAGAATTTTAATAATATTTATATTTTTATGTTATTATTTAACATATTGTGTGACAAAGTAGCTCTTTTTCTCCCCATTGAGAATTAGTCTGGAAAAAAATGAGTTATCTTGGGCCAAAACAACATCGAACAAAAGGGATATTATATATTTAATGCGAATGCACGTCTTTACCGCACCGATATGAGGTGGTGTTCGCATAAATTTAAATTTTGAATCATGAGCGAAAAGTGAGAAATAATCTGTTGTTTCAGTCTACAGTGACAGCATCAAAAGCAACAATAGAACAGTATAAAATCATCTGTCAAAATGGATGGTGTAAATCTTGAATTGGCTTCCAATATAATTGCCGAGTTTGTTTCATTTTAATTCATTTCAATTCATTTCATGTGCAAATCTTCAATCGAAACGAATTTATAAGTTTATTTGTCGCAACAAACTTTGTATTTAAAATGGCATCAAGTTGACTGTTAACTTTCTCCAAACTCCAAATTTCCTATTGCAAAATTCATTTTTCACATTTTTCCCAATGACGCTCGATACGAATAAAGTTTTCAACTAAAGTTAAGCGTACATTTCTCAAGAATTTGTTGTTTGTTTTTCACACATAAAATAATATTTAAGTTGTCAAAGAAAATGAATAATTTAATGTGGAACACCGATTATGCAGTGCAGTGAAGTCAACAAATCTTTGGATTTCAAGAAATAAATTGCGATTAAATGATGACGATGAACAGCATTTACCGTCATTATTATTATTGTTATTATTATTATTCGCACATCGCACTTTCTTTTAATTTAACAAACAATTTTCAATTCAATGTTGAGTGCTAATGAAAGTTTAGTTTCGATAACGCGCATGCTTATTTTCAAGTGATATTGAGTTGATGGAAGAAAAATCATCTATTTTTACAATTTGATTTACAAGAAATCACGTCAATTTTTAAAAGAATCATATCCCAGGTATTATGACTAGAAATCATTACCAACTCTCTCTCCCTCTCTATCGCGCTCAATCTCTCTCTCTCTCTCTCTCTCTCTCTCTCTCTTTCAGGCTCTGGGTGTCATTTGAAAAGTTTCGATTCTGCATGTTTGCCGCATCGTATCATGCGAATTTGATTGCCTAATGAATTGTTTTTGTATGATCAAAATAGCGAACCGGATGATGATAATAGGTGCAAAAAGTGGTTCATCTAACCTCAATATACGGTTGAATGATTAAAAATCACTAATTCAGATACATCAGGTATATATGCATCAACCACCCCCCCCCCCCCCATTCTCTCTCTCTTTTTATATATCGATGGAAATGTTTGCGAAATTATTTTTCATCGCGTGGTTTGCGATTGATGTTTGCGGTTGAATGACGACAGCTCAATGTACACATTACAGCATTTCGTTTTCAAATAAACTGGCACAAAACATTGGGTTATGAATATTCTTTGTGTGATTGTGTTCGCGGATCGAACTATATTTGCGGCTCAGCGTCTATTTCATTCAAATCGAATTGAATCAAATTACACGAATTACATTGAATAGTACGAAAGGAATAGTCGATAAATGGAAATTCAAAATGATGTAAAATTCATCAATGCAAAATTAAGTAACAAAGAGAATGGAAATTCACATTTTTCAAATATTAATATCAATTACACAATTCAATATCTTTCAATGCATTTAAAATTATATTAACATTTACGTCGCATTTTTATCACAAACTTCTTGTAAACTGAGCAAATGAACTTGGAATTATTTCATAAGAATTTCGGCGATTGGCATTTATGCACCTTTTCCCACTTTCTAACTATGTAGACATTCCACCTTCTGCTTAGTATACCTCATTTTCATTCACACATACTCTCTCTCTCTTTCTATTTCTCTTTCTCTTTTTCACTTTGGCCACCGCCTGCACACCTTTTCATCTAAACATTTGCTTGTTTATTTGAAGTTTGCTTTCGTCGTAGTTTTTTTTTTTTTTTTTTCTTAAATTTGTCAAGCCAGGCGAAAAGTTTTCTATATAATCTGAAACGGTTTTAATAATTAAAATAATAATTTTTCGACGCATTGTAAAGTTTCGAATTTCAACTGGTTCTTATCCGCTTGAATGCAGGCACCGAACGTTCATTGTTCATTAATTATTCAGATACTTCAAGGGAATTTCGCTCGTGAATATTGTCAACCGGTTATGACCTGACGATCGTCAGAACTTAATTGATTTCTTTTTTGCCGCAAAAGAAATGCAATATTTTGGGTTTTTTCTTTTGCAAAAATTTTCCCAATTCGTCCCACATGTTTTATTGAAGAAGAACATTTTGCAGCGCTTGAAGTCAAAAATCGTAAATAGTATAAAAAAAAGCGTTGCATACATTTATATGATATGATTGCATTTCTTCTCTAGCTGTTTTGACGTGCACGCCTGATTCATATTCGCATGTGCCGGCAAATATTATTTTTAAAAATTACACTGGCAATCAGGTCGCTTTGAATCTTTTGTATCATTATATGTACATATAAATATATATAATATTTTGTTGTTGCTTTTGCTTTATGTAATAAAAAAGAATAAATATGCCATCTTTTCAGTTCCATTATGTTGAACGAAATTAAAAATAGAAACTGTCTTGCGGATTATTGACACTCACGCAATACAAACAAAGGGAAGCCGAGTTAACATACACAGAGAAAAAGAGAGAGAAGAGGAAAATGATGAGAGAGAGAAAGAGAGAAACAGAGAAACAGAGAGAGAGAGAGAAAGAAAACGTTTTTTTTAATAGAGCGATGTATGGAGAAATACAAAATGTGTTTGTTCTTTTCGGTGACACGACGAAAACAATCAATATTTTTCATCAATTTTGCTTCGTTCTTTCTCTTTCTTTCTTCCTCATGCTCTCGTTTCATCGTCAATTTGATAAAAGCTTCGGTTGTCACTAATCAATTCAGTTGGGGTTTCATTAGATGTAATTGTATGAAAAATGACATATTCAATGGGGAATGACTAGAGAAAAAAAAAATATAAACCGAACTAAATTACAAAATGCTGCACAATCCGATGAAATATCGTGACAAATTCTAATTCAACCATTGTATTGGTCTTGAAATGAAAATGCGAATACAAAAAGGGACAGAAAAATAAAATATACCAACAAAATCAAGAACTTTGCATTTTTTTGAGGTAAACGAACTAGAAATATTACAAACCATATGATACGAAATGCGCGCGCCATGAAGAAACGTTGTGCAATCGTTACTACTGCTGTTGTTTCACTGCAAAATTTATGAATTTACTGATTCTGAATGCATTACTTTCTCATTTTTTGTTTTATTGTCCTTAAGCGATGTGTATTTTTTAGTGCGACAGGGGGTTGGAAATACCACAGTTCTTCGGTGGGGTGGGTGCAAAAGTGCAAAAGTGCACTCGCACAAGCACACACTAGATATTAAAGACTGAAATTCACTCTATACTTTTTTCTTACTTTTTTACTTTTTTTTCACGCGGTTATCCATCTTTCCATCCATTCTCTCTTGTTCTCTCTGCTTCTTTCTCTTGCTCTTTATCTCTCTCGCTCTTTATCTCTCCCTCCTCTCTCTCTCTCTCTCTCTCTCTCTCTCTCTCTCTCATCATTTGACTCAATCTCCTTTTGTCATTCATTAAAGCGAGTTCACCTATAAATTCCGCCATAGCTTTCTCCCTATAGCAGCGATTTTCTAGCGCATGAAGGCAAGAACTTATTAAAATGGATTAAATTTACGTAGACTTTACTCATTTATCGATTTGCTTTGTTCGTGTTTTCGTGCGTTCGAATGCAAATGGCATGCGATAATACCATTTGCTCCACATTGCCCACCCGCACCTCTATTGATTTTCTACTTTCGTTTATTGCATTTTTTATGTATTTGTCTGCGGTTATTTATAAGTACATTGTCGCATAAAGGGTTTTTTTTTTTGTCACAACATCATTGAGTCTTTTTCGGCCAAATGAAAATGCAGTAATTTTCAATAATTTTCATAATCGAAATCAATTTCGGTTGCTTTAAAAATTCAGGAAACTGAATAATAAATTCGTCCACTTAATTTAATTAAGGATACTCAACTGTACATTGATTATTCATTCATTTGTTTTTTTTTTCGCTTATCTGTTTGTTGTCACAACGCCAACATGCACTGAATGTTATTTTATACAGTGATGTATCAAACATTTTTGACACATCGAAAAAGAAAAATATTAATAATTCAAAATGAAATGAAATTCAAACAGGAATCAATTGTAAATAGAAGAAAATAAAGGAACATCATGATTCACTCATTTCAACAATATCACACAACACAGATTGATCATAGCGTATCAAATAACAGCAACATAGAGACTTTGTAAATCAGCTCGTTCCTGAAACACAGAAATTTGTCCTTTCTATCACAACACAATTTAGAATAAAAAGATGACATAAACAACAAAAATTTCGAATTTTCAAATTCAATATAAAATCGAATACATTTAGAGCCAGCTGACGAGTCGATCGACACCGATGACGATGACGACTACGACTGCGATCGCGCTATCTCGATGCTAATTTGTTACATACATATGAATCAAGACGAAAAGGCACGATATTAAAAATAAGCGCTGAACATTTGTTCAGCTGGCGCTTGAAAAATGCTTTCAGCTCTCGTTGTTTAGTTTGCATTTGTGATTTGCTTATGTTACAAAGTGGACGTGCTATTTTTTGTTGTTTCTTTCGAAAAGACGAAACGGCATGAATCAAGTGAAAATACAGTGAGTAAGTTAAAAGTGTTCATATGAAACAATCTAATGATTGTTTGTGCGTATACGAACAACAGTCAATTCATTCAATTTGCATATTCACATTTTGTCAACGCCAGTATCTGTGCTGACTCTGTGTATGAGCTAGTGAGTGGCTATGTTTCATTTCTCGCCTCTCTCTCTCTCTCTCTCTCTCTCTCGAATCAGAAATAATTTCGAGATCTAATTAGAAGTCTTGATTGCTGTAAATATAAGCGTTGACCGTGAGCAGTGTGCACAAAATTCACAATTTTCGACAATGACAATGTACTTGACTAATTATAAAAAAAAAAAAAAGAATTTTTCGTTTGTTTGTTTGTTTCTCGGGTATTTTATCTCTCTGTGTCTCTCACACTCTCTCGATCGATCACATTTTGCTCAGTGCTTTGTGATATTGACTCTGGCAACAGCCACTTGATATTGACATGAAAACATTTTGTTTCCGCTTTTTATGTGATATGCTGCACATCATTTACTTTGAGAAACTGTTAAGTTTGTGCACAATTCATTTCTTTGAAAATTCTTTCCTTTTTCATTTTTATTCTCGTCCTTTCGATGTCTCATTCTCATTCTCTCGCATTTTCTCTCTATTATTTCGATTCTTTTTCTCTTATTCTCTTTTTCCATCTCTTCTATCCTGTTCAATTCATTTTGCTTTATCTTTTTTTCAGCCTATCTCACTCCTTTTCATCATACTTATCCATTGAGCTTAACATATTCGATGTGAAGAAGTATACTTCTTTATGTATATATACATTTGTTAAATGGATTAAATCATAGCCCGGTTGAAACATTGAGTACGTAAAAATTCATTGTAGCAAAATGTGTATGTGCAACTTTTATATCGAAATGCATAGAATAAGTCAAGTGAAATAATCGTTGAAATATCAAAAATGCAGAAACTGAATAAAAAGACAAAAGAGAAAGTGAACCTAAAAAACTGAAAGGGAATTAATAAAAAAAAAAAAAAAAAAAATGCAAGAAATATATGAAAACAAAAAATGTAACCTCAACTTTTAAAAAAGCCATTCGAATGAATCGAATTCCACTCAACAATGATGGTTAAATAGAAAGAATTGGTTTGTTTTCACTTTGAGGTTTTTTTGTATTTGCTTTCCTTTCCCGTTATCCGACCACGAAAAATACGTATATGTTTACTACACAGTCGCCATCTTTATAGACACGGATTGAAACCGTCAAAGTACATATACTGAATGTGGACACTATTATTATCACAGATATCAGCCCGTCAACATAAAATGACCGTTTAAATCGGAGAATGGATAGGCGGCGTCTATGTAGTTTTCGTTTATTATTAGTGGTAATTGTTGTGAATTGTTTAATCATGCAGAGACCGTTGGGCATCTTTCACTACAATAATAATCAAAAATCCGAATAAGAAAAACGTTTCGCTTCAAATGACGCATCAATTCGATTTGATTTTTTTTTTTCTCTTTTACGTTTTTTTCTAGTTTTACTTCGACTTCCTTCTATATATAAACCCACGTTGATTCGTATGAACGGTATCAGTAAGTGACATGCAAACTTTAAATTTGTGCTTTCAAATTGAATCGATCGATGGGTTTTCATTCGATTCAATCGGGGAAATGTAACAAGCCGTGCCACGAGAAAAGCAGTCCCAAAATTCAACCAAAATGTCTTTCTCTCTCCGTGTTTGTGGAAATAACTAGTATATGTATTATGTGTGTGTGTGTTTATGTTAGTACAAAGTCACAAAAAGGACAAAACGTCCTAGCGACAGGCTAAAAATCAGCTATAGAATATTCAATTTGCTGACAATTTATTTGCTTGCTTACCTTATGTTCAACGTGCTTTTTTGTACGCTTTTTTCACTTTCCGCTTCATTGTGTATTGTTTCATTTCTCTTGTTCTAACAACCAAATATGCTGTCTTTAACTGTTTCGTTTCGATAGAGTGTTGCATTGCTAGCGAATTATTTATCACTACCAATCGATTCACTGTGTCTCTTATTCTAACTCTTGCTGTGTGACTTCGTTTTTTTTTTTTCTTCATAAACTTTGCCTCTATGTTTTGTATATTTTGTCCCAATGCAGGTGGAATTTATGCTTCTTTCATTTTAGTTTGACATTTTTATAGCTTGAATGACAATTTATCCCTTCACATCAACTTATTGGGGCTTTGTGATATTTGATTTACTCCAAATCAGTTTATCAATCCAGTTATAAATGTTAAAACGAAACACATAAGAGAAATGTATCAGTGAGTCACAAAAATTGATTGTCAGCCCATTCGTCTGGTAATTCACGTGAATATGTCGTAAATTATATCTTTTAGTGTTTGATACAGTTTACGTCGAAATGACTAATAGATAGTTTGTGTTTGTGTATTTATTTGTTTATATGATAATATTAATTCACTTTTTTTCATTCATTAAAATATCATTCTCAAATGGATTTTCAAAGCCCATACTGCAATTTATTTGATTAGAGTGATTTCTTTTGTTCACTTGAAAACTTTATGGCCGATAAAGTCGAAACATCTACGGCCGATAAAATTATTCGAGTCGCAAATGATAGGGAATTTAAAAAATTAATCCAGGAACAAATGTATGAGAAACACTATAAACAAGTTGTTTTTTTTAGCAAATTCTGGAACATTCATTTAAATCGCTGAAATAAATCGAATGCATTGAGGGAAAAAGTAAGAATAAGAGAAAAAACAAGCAAGAGAAGAACAGCAGCAAAAGATAGAAATAGTCAAGTGTGACATTCCGGAATTTTCCTGCAAAAGGATTTCAGTTTATTCGAATATGAAGAGAATAAACATCATGTAAACACGAATATATTGCTATAAATTTGCAATAGCAGAACTGCATTCATTCAAAAAAAGATTTTTTTTTTCTTTAAAAAAACAGTTTAAACAGGTTTTCGTCCACATTCACTCGATTATTCAATCCAATTGAAAGTGTATAGTTTTGTGATATGGATACAGTTGAGTTAGCAGTACAAGCTTCCATATTTTGTGTGAAACATGTAACGATTATGTATGTTTGCTTTATGTGTGTGAAACACGATTTGCTTGAGTCCTGTACATTTTATTACCATTTATTATGAGGTGCACGTTTGTTATGCGGAACACAAACAAACATAAAGACACACACACACACACGCGCACGTAGACCTAGGGGGTACTCGCTGATTCAAAATGAACAAATATAAATAAATTTTAATAAATTTTCACGTTCAAGTATATTCAACAATAAATACACACTTTTGGCAAATATTTCCAATTTTCTAATCTGCAATATCGGCACTCAAAAATGATTTCACCATTTAATGATGGGTAATATGTATTTTTTGTTGTTTTTTCAGTCTCAATCGGTCTCGACCACAGAACTATGAAATTTTTTTTATGAAATAATTTCATTTTGTTTGATATGAAAAGAAAAAATGTTGATTTCAACAGCAAATATTTCAAACGTTTATTGTTATCAATATTTTCTATCAACTCTAGCAACCAAAATATTTACGTATTTGCAAACACTTTCACACTGTCAAAAGAATACGTATAACAAACGAACACTTTGTACAATTCAGGTTCAAATATAGATTCATACTTGTATTAGTATAATCATAGTAGCTACTTATACTTGCGCAGTATAAATTTCTCCTCAAATATATTCAGAGTAGCGGTGACATTTGAGGAGAATTTATACTTTGCAAATATAAGTAGCTACTATGATTATACTAATACAAGTATGAATCTCTATTTAAACGTAAATCGTACAAAGTGCTCGTTAGTTATACGTATTCTTTTGACAGTGCAGTGACTTTCTTCCAAGCGCTTACTTTCAAAAGTAACTTTTTTTTAGCTCTTCAAAATTTCAATCCGAATTTACCCCCCCCCCCCCCCTGCGATTCTATACCTTGCCCATGTATGATTACATTCATAATATATTGGTTACCAATGAGGCAAATTATGGTGATAGACAGAATTTAACGCCCTCTACAAACGTAAATGTGAAGACCACATAACATCAATAGATACTGTTTTCCAACTTTCTTAGTGAAGATACACACCGATACAATGGTCGGTATAACAGTTGCTTTCAAGTCGACAGTGTCAACCTAAATGTCAGCGCCAAATTTCAATATATGTTCTAAGAGTTAAAATATTCAGCAGAATCTGAAATATCTGTCATAACGGGTATGATTGAATATAACAAATGTTTGACATTCCAAAAGTCTTATTAGATTGTTTGAGATTTCGAATAATAACACAACACACACACAAACACACACACACACACACACACACACACACATTCCACGTATGACAAGCACATTTATCATTTTCAGGCTGGCTTGTACAAACCCATTTCGATGCGTTATTCATAGTAAATATTGTCCATTCAACTATCATCCTCATTTAAACTGAATGGCAAACAGGTTGCCATCTCTCTTAGCTTGTGTTCTTTCTCATGAATGCACACATAAAACGTGAAACATGTGCGGAACGTAAAAGATTTACAAAATCCATTGTACATAATTTTGTTTTCCATTCACTAAACATTTTGAATTTGAAATGCGCTCGATGCCAAGAGAGAAAGAGATTTCTTTCATTATTGCTTGGGCTTGCTTGTATCACTTCCGAAATAGATGTTTCGGATGTTCAAGCTTATTTTATGTAGGAGCGCATTGTTACTGTGTTATACGGCATGCTGTACACAATGAAGGAGCCCTTTTTTACTCGATCTACTACTATTTGCATAATTTAGTTTCCATTGTTGAGATCTTGTACTTTAGATAGCCACCGACATACGGTTAAAATTGCTATTTAATTCTGTAGCCCGCCTTTTTATAACTAGAATACGCGTTCGATTGAATGAAAAAATGAGTATGAACGCCTCAATGTTCGTTTTATTGAGATATTCAATAAAAAAAATTACGCCATTTCCCTCCGGTAATCTTAATTGAAGCGAACAGGTCTTCTCTCATCTTTTCGCTTTCCATTTTTCTTTCTCTTTTTATCTGTCTATTTATTCCTCTATATCGAATAGTCTCTCCATTTTGCAAATCAGCCAAAATGAATGGAATGAATGGTACTAACATTTCACCTGAATTCAAGTACTCAACCTTGAATACTTCAATAAATTTCTCATTCTTTCTTTTCTTTTTAATTTAATGTGGAAACCTTTCATTATTGGTTTTTCTACACATTGATATACAATTTTGAATGCTTTGAACCATTCGAATACATTTTCAATTCGATATCATTCCTAAATAATTTTGTTGTTGATGTTGTTATAGTTGTACATCTCCTAATGAATAAAATAGGTTTCCTGCTTCTCACATTGACCATTATTCTATTCAAATGCTATGTTATTGCAACCCGGAATACTCTCAATTCCATGAATTCTCTGTCGTAGTTTAATCATTCATCATTGGTGTATATCGCACGCTTAGAGATTTCGAAATGTTGATACAAAATTATGAAGAAGTAAAAAAAAAAAAACAAAAAATATCGATTCCATTGTGAATTATTTGTGATCATTTGAAGGTTGCAATTAAACATGATATATTTTTGTAATAGATGTTTTGAAAACTGAAATCATGGAATGCACGTTTGATAGGTGAAAACAATTGGAAAATTCAATCAATACATGGGACACACCAAACATAGAAAACGTGCGTCATACGAGTTACAAACAAAGTATAATAATTCAATAACAACTGTGTATATTAATGACGCATACATTTTTGTAACAAAATGCGTCACACATTTCCATGTTACACAACCAATCATTATTTAATCAATGCTAGAGATTATAGAATTTTCGCCGTTTTTTTTTTCATTTTTTGCTGTTTCTTCTTTCTTCTTTCTTTATTTCATGAATTCTCACCTTATTTGCAAAGGTCTCTTCGTTTCGTTTCTCTTCTGTTCATAAACATCATCTATTCTCTTTATGAATATTTTTACTTCAGTGCGTGCGCTAGCATAATTGATTTAACGTATAATTGTACAAAAAAGACGTCCGACCATTGAATAACAGATTTTGAGCTTAAAAATATGTCTGCTTATATACAATATTACACTATATGTTATTCATCGTTCACTGATCATTTGAAACAATTCTATTTTGTTGTATATATTTTCCGGAGCAGCAGGCTTCTGCCATAAATGCTTCACATGTACACCTACACTGAAAGGTTGTTGTTTTGTTGCTTTTCTTTCTCACATATTTTGGTAACATTGAGTGGAACAAACTACGGGATTGAAAATAATGCTCAATGTTTCGCATTTTACAGCAACGTCAGAATATACGTTTGATATTTCGAACAGTTTATGAAACATGTATCGATATGTTCCGACGAAAGAGAAGAATGGAGAAGTGAGACAGAGAGAGAGACAGAGACAGAGAGAGAGAGACAAGAGAGAGAGAGAGAATAAGAGATCGAAGCATATAATGCACAAAAAACAACCTCTCGTATGACATTTTATTGAGGTTTGCAAAAAAGTAATCGAGTAAATTGTCACAAACACACTCAAATTTATATGAAACTTTTTTAAAAATATTCACAAACCGCCGAATAACTGCAATAAATATATTAAAAATTCTGTTGATCCGGTGTAGTAAACGAATTAAATGGTTTTCTACTTAACTCATTGGTCCCAATACACAATTATTTTTTTTTTTTCAAAGAACACATTGAACTTATTACACACACAAACACATGTGAAAACGAATTTTTCTCTCTTTTTATTGGTACTTTGTCGTCGCTGCCATCATATTTGTAACAATCTATATTGACCCAGAGATGCGATCTGTATGCATAATTTAGAAGGTATGGCGGAAAAACAAATGTAACATGAAATCAAATGTATTTTAAAGCTTAAAAGTTGAAAGTCCAAAAAGGAGTCATAAATTTTAAAACGAAGAAAAAACGCGGAAATTCCCAGCAAGCGAGACATCGAGGGAGAAATGGCTAATGTAAAATTGAAGGTCAGAGCAAAGAAGGGAATATAAGAGAGCGAGAGAGAGAAAGAGAGCCAGAAAAATAAGTGAATAAATAGAAAGGAGAGAGAGAGAGAGAGAGAGAGAGAGAGAGAATGAATTGATAACTCACAAAAAATGAGATTGCATTCACTCAACCTGCTAGGTGGAAGTTCGAAATTATTGAAATATGGCCACGTGTATCAGGCTCTTTTTAACATTTTTCAAATAGATTTCGTTAATACTCTTGAAATGAACTTGTTCAAAACTCAAGTGATCGAACAATTCGAATTTAATTTAAATATCGCCAATAAAATTTGCTGGAATCGTTATGCGTCGCATAAAATTTAGCCGAATCAAAAATGCAATTTTCCATTCGAATTTCCATAGAAAAAAAAATTGAATATAAATTCAATGGATGGATTTTAGCTTACAAGCAAAAAATATAATATTTAATGCGCTTAAAATAATGACTGAAAATAAAAAGCATGAACAGTATACACGATAAAATTGTTCGTAGTAATACCAATTCAACATACAATATAAATAACGAAAGAAACAATGAGAAAAAGAATATTAATCTCTTAATATACTTAAAAATATTTTACCAAATACCCGACGAAACCAATCACGGTTAACAACATTCCAAAATTGTATCGTTTTTTTCCTCGTGATGGCAGTCGTCAATACAATTATAAAGTACTTGAAATAATTCATTCGGAACATTTGTATCAAGTTACTACTTAAATGCGATCGTGCAAAAATAATTTCAATAATTCGCGTGAAAAATAACACCTAACAGAAAATCTGTTAACTTCAACATTCTCAAGTTCAAATTTGAAGATGGGCGAATGATTTCTTAGGAAATATGTAAACAGCTTAAATGTTTTTCGTTTTATTGAAATTATGAAATTTCGATAATAATAGCAATTGTTTGCCTATCAAGCAAATTTATTACTGGTTTTATCAATTTCATTCCTTTTTTTCCCTTTTAATGCACTGTGTGAAGACCGAATTATGCAGATAAATTGCGCAAATTGATCCAATATAGTAGGTAGAGAAATTTCATGCTTTTTTCATCAACAAATCGAAATGAATGGAAAATTGTATCAAAAGTAGAAGAAAAAGAAGGAAAGAAGACAAGTAAAACAGAGAGAAAGAATCAATTTTAATTTCACGTTATTTCAGTTAGTATATAAGCCCTATTTTTGCACAAATCCATCATAATAATGAATGTCTTGATGCAAAGTCAATAGATATTATAACAACAACAACAACAACAACAACAACAACAACAAAAAAAAAATAATAATAATAATAATAATAATAATAATAACAGCAACAGCGACGCAATAGATGGCAGATTTTCATGTTGTGCTCATTAAAATCGATGGTTGTACATAATTAAAAAGGAAAAATTGGAAAATTTATCACATTTCCTCTCAACAAATCCATTGTAAATATTAAGCATCGTGAAATTTCTAGGTCGAAAGACAGATGAATCATCTAAAATATACTTGCATACAGTGGCCATCAACAAAACGCTGTTGTGGTGCGCTTGTCAAGTAAATGGCGTAAGATTATAATTTGATGAATGATTTCATGAAATATTATCAGTTCGTACAATATTTTAATCTAGAAAATGTGAGAATGAGCAAAAAAAAAAGGTAAAACGAGGAAATAAAAAACAAATTCAGATGACAAGATGTGTGTGTGCGTCTATATATCCACATATGTGTGTGTGTCTGTGTGCTTTAGATTGAAACACTGATTAGTTTTTAAAAGAAAAACTCCTTTCATTGAGCTTAACACATCGCTCGGCTAAAAACATTATTCATTCAAAAACATATTCGAGCCCATCTGTTTATTTGTTCACTAATTCTTGTTTTTCTTTTGATTTTTCTTTCTTATTCCAGATGAACCATATTCCTTGGAATCGTTTGCATTCATTTTCATGAAATGGATCGATTGATGTGACAAAATGTAGGCGAACGGTCCGAATTGGATTACTTTTTTTTAAGTTGATAATCATCTTGATGGTGTATTTTTCGAAACGAACTTAAAAAGTATGTACTCAATCAATGTAACGTTATTCGTTTCATTTTTTCTACTTTTTACTGCTGTATAAATGTCGTAGATCAAATATTAAGTTATCTTTCAAGTTTTATGTTTCTAATACGAATTTACGAACTGTTTAAAAAAATAGAGAAAAGAAAAAAGAAAAACGAAAAAAAAAAAATCATTTTCAGTAAATTAAGTTAATTGAATGATTTTGTGATCGCGTGGAGTTTTTAAGTGAAAAGAAAAATGTTGCATTTTTTTCGATTCGACGAGAAAATATAGTATTGTGAGAAAAAAGGGGAAACAAGTGCTGCAAAAAAAAAAAAATTAATTATCGAATGTAAGAATTTTCAAAAACGGGACGAAGGAATAAAAGAAATAAAACACAAAAGCAATCCACACTAACAATATAAAGGAATTTGAACGGTAAAATTTTCTAAGTGTGTGTACAACCTGAAGCCCGTCGCAATGAATCGAGTGGGCCAGGAATGTACGTAATATTTCCAGCTGATGAATTAATATATATGACATACGGTGCTGCAATACCACGATTCAAACCACGACCAACTCTGGATAACTTGCGCGAACCACTAGTCCCTTTTGAAACCTTACCCAACCGCAAACAATCCCAAAACCCATCCACAAATCGCCAATCCTGTCCACAAGCTACCAATTCGAATAGCGCACAAAAACAACAACAACAACAATCAACCAAATCAACAAAACCAGCAAAACCAGAGAAACCAGCAAAACCGGAGAAACCAGCAAAACCGGAGAAACCAGCAAAGCCGGAGAAACCAGCAAAATCAGAAAAGCCAGCCAAACCAACTAAATCAAGTAAAAAGAAAAACGAAACTGACATCTTTGGCTATACCAAACCGGATTCACGTGAACCATCAGTTCATAAATATAACGGTGTAGAAGAAATTGATGATCGTTGTGGTGCAATAGGACCACAAATTCGACCACTATCCACATTACCTAATCCAAGGCCACCATCATTACCCAATCCAAGGCCATCATCATTACTCAGTCCAAGACCATCATCATTACCCGGTCCAAGTCCATTTTCATTACCAATATCAAATCCTAGTCAAAGTCAAAATCAAAATCAAAGTCAAAATCCATTATTATTTCCCAGTCCATCATCATCGAACGTAAAACTAATACCACCGATTCCACCACTACCACCATTACCACCTTTCCAACAAGCGACCTCAAGTAACGAAAAAGCATCAGGCAAAACAAAAAGTCGTCTTCATATCAGTCTTGGCCGATTGGGCAAATCAAGACAACAAACACCACCTGAACCGGCACGTTTAAGGGATATTACCGAATTTCGCATTGCAAACCCAACATTTACACAAGAAAATATATCCGCACGGAATTATGATGCGTTTTTTGAATCGGGTGAACCAGTCTATAAGCTTGAATATCGTACACCGGTAACGCCACACATTGATTCGAATCCATTTGATAGTATGACCACAAAGCGACCAAATTCATTTGGTTTATTCACAAGAATGTCTAAAACAAAGGAAATATCCAAAGGCAATGCTCGATCGCATAGCAGCGATCCAATGAGCACGGTGTCCGAGAAAGGTGACAGGTGCCATTCTCTCAATGAATTTTACTTTTTTTTTCTCTATTGTTAATTTTGCATCAACCTCATCAATTGTTCGAATTTCTTGTTGTTTTTATATAATAAGATAACAAAAACTACTAACTTATTGAAGAAATGCATTTTTACTCGTCACTTACTGTTTCTGCTTCTGTTTCTGATTCTTTTTTTGCATGAGATGTATGCGTTGTTGTTTTTTTTTTTTTTTTTTGTCGAATACAATTAAGTAGATTTTGTGCCATGTCAATGGACCAATTTGCCAAGAAAAATGTGGCTAATGGTTAGATGAAGCTAACTTTGTATTTTGGATTTGGCACATTTGCCACTATACATATTCGCTTTTCATAGTTCCAAGTCATTCAATCCCCCATCAACCATCAACCATCAACATCACCAACAACAACGCCGTACGGTCATTTATTCACATCTGCAGACAATTGAATATTGATAGAAAAATGAACGAACAACAAAATACAAATATCGAATACGCCATTACGTGTCTAAATAGGAATTAGCCTCATTTCAATCGAATGTTACAAATAAGGTGTAAATTGTTGATAAGCATTTATCAGTTGGCACGCATATTCTCGCCATCCATCTTGTATTTTAATTTGCTTATATGGTTTCTGGCCTAACATTCTGGCCTGTTTGCAGTCACCGACATCAATAACAAAATACAGAAAATGGATATTCAGCAAAATTTATGTACATGTGTGTATTTTCATTTAAAATTACTATTGTGATCACATTAGTGCTCTTCTTTTCTCTTCAATTTTTCTACTTTTTCTTTTTCTTGTTTTACTTGTTTGCCTGAGTTTTCTACTGATATATTCCAGGAAATTGAAGCAAATCCAATTAATGAAAATTAATTCCCCTTTCTGTCCGATTTAGTTTTTTTCTCTCTACAATCGATTTGACTAATAAGAAATTATTGATTAACAAGATTTCATTTTTCATAATTCGCGAGTTGAAATTCAAGTTTTGAAAAGAAATGCAGATCGTATCAAGCGTATATTTATAACATATCAAAAGGAGTAAACATAGTTGTTTGCATAGCGAATAAAATGATAAACAGGAAGAAATGCTGCTTTTGACATTCGAAATCTTCTTTTCTATAACTCTGATTTCATTTTATTTTTCATTTCTTGAGATGCGCAAAAGAAATCATTAAGTGCATATGCATTAATTTCGATTCAATCGAATGCATAGCTTTTCATAAACGCATTCATATTCGATTTCAATTTCAGGATAATTTATATCGAATTTAATCACTTAAAATTCATTGGTTTCTTTCTATCGCTGATTTGAAAGCGAGTGGCTCGAATGTTTTTTTTTTTTTTATCTTTTCATGTTCATTGTTCATATCATACAGCTGGTATTGAATTGGTATGTTTGTGACTGTCTGAAAATGGCTTAACTACGAAAAATGGTTGGCCACGATGCAAAGGTGAAAAGCTCTATGTTCATGAATTATTGAGATGGTTAAGCGCACAGAGCAACCCCATTCCCAGTAAAATTTCATTTTCAGTCTCATTCTCTTGCCCGAATCTCTCTTACTTTTTCTGTGTATGTCATTTCGTCTTCTTTTCATTTATTAACCATCCGACCAGCAGATTTGGTTGAAAAATGGTTAAATTTCCAATGTTCAGCAAGTTCGTTCTGATTCATTTCTCTTTCTTGCTTGCTCTCCTTCCTTTTTTTTATTTCATTCACTTCACTAACTTTAACAAAAAATTGAGTTGCATTACTTCGTAAATATTAAATTCGCACATTTGCCCGCACAGCAAATCCGAATTCGTTGATTGTGCTCGTCTCGAATTCTCCATTGAGTTGAAACTCACTTTTTCTTTTGTGTTGGGCGCGATATGTGTTTCCTTTTTTCTTTTACATGTTCTCTAAAAATATATATATGTATATTGACTTGTTTTAGTACAATGAATTTGATCCCTGGACTCATTTCAAATGCATTAAATATTTCTATTTTCATTGCGTATATCAATGTGCGTATTTATGTAGAGAATCGAAACACAGAACGTACAATCCAAATCAACACAATTTCTCAACGATGAAAACTAGTAGAAAGAAAAAAAAATTCAGCTTTTTGTGATAAAATTACAAAATTTTAGAATGAACAGTTGAAAACAACCGCAAAAATTAAAAAAAAACAAGAAAAATTAAAAAAATAAACGTACGGAATAACTTATCATACAAAAGAATGCTTGTGGTTAAATGACACAACCGATGTAATCAGAATACAAATATATTCATCTAATACCATAGGGTGAATGTTAGCAAATATTCTAGCTGATGACATTACATTGATGAGCATATGAAATCTACTTTCAGGCTTATAAGGAGGCACTATAGCGCCTACATATTAACATGCAAATATTAGTTCTCTTAAGTTCCTGAAGCAGCGCTACTGCGCCTCATATAAATGTCATATTCTCCCGATGTCCAATACAAACGATTGTCAGACAATATATTGTACAACTATATCATCGACGTCGACGTCATCGTCATAGTTATCGTCATCGTAACAACATTCCAATTCAATGCAACTTGGGATTTTCAACTCAATACAATATATATGCATCGTTGAGTTGATGTAACTCAATAGCAACGACCGAAAGATAGTATAAAAAATATTGCATAGAGTGGAAATTCATATATTGCCCGCTAAAAGCGAAAATACGACAAAGAGATGTAGATGGCAAACAAGAGTGCATATCATATTAGTTTATGGTGTTCATTTATTATTCAACGATTGGTTTATTGGATTTTAAGTTATTTTGAACGACATGATAATGTTTCATATTGAACAAATCCATTTGTTAAGCGTTTGTGCCACTGCATTGTGAAAAAAAAAAATTACCACGAAATCCGTTGATTGAAGATCATTTTTTTTCTTTTAGTAGAAGAACCAATCAAAACATTTTAGTTTATAACTTTTGTTGTAATATACAAAAATGAACTCAACAAAATTGCCACATAATTTGATCAATAAGATTTTTGACTTTTGTACAAGTGCGATAAATCTTCAAATGAATTTCATTACATTTTAAAAACAATTTAAAAGATGAGACAAAATTAAATTATCGAGCAAATAATTTCATGCAATATTTCAATAATTCAATAATTTAATAATTTTTGATAATTAATAATACTTAAGTGTCTGTTCGGTTTTATTTCATTATGTGACCGCATTTTTGTACGGTTGCTTGAAAATCTTCAATCGAATACTCGTGTTCATCACCAATTAATTATCCCGTTTGATTCGTCGCACTGTACGTTCTTTTTATTTATCATCACTTTTTTTGTTTTACCTGAAAAAATCGGTCTAGTTAGAGTCTATCAAAATGCGTGAAAAGAAAAAAAGAAACAAATACGATTGAGAGAGTGTGAAAGAGAGAGAGAGAGCGCGCAGCGGAAAGGCGAGAATTATAGAGTAGATGCGAAAACTCGAATTCACAAAGTTTCTTATTTCATTTTCTTTTAAGTTTATTTGACAAATTCGAAAAAGCATTCACGCAAAATGATTAACATGGAATTGGTAAAAGTATACCTTTCTTTGTTGACACAACTTCCGAGTAATGGAAACAAGTTCAGTATATTTGGCTTGGTAATAAATTATACAATCAAGATCTTGAAACACCTTCTATCATGTACTCTCTCTTTTCTCTTTCTCTTTCTCTTTCTCTTTCTCTTTCTCTTTCTCTTCTCTCTCTCTATCTTTCTCTCTATCCATTTTTGGAAATCTCTTGCCCGAGAAGGCGAAAAAATATTATTGACAAAAACAACAAATGCACACAACCGACGTCATGAATGTCTTTGTTGGTTGTCGATAAAGTAGAAAAACGACAAAAATTTCATAAAACAATGGGGAACGGATTTTTTTTCTGTTTTTTTTTTTATAGCCTTCATAACATTGACAGTTGAATAGAGTGATTACGTAAATTTAATTTTACCCCCGGCTGAATAATAATAATGACAGATTTCTTCTAAGCACATTCATGTATACATTTGCCATATTTTTTCATTCTCATGCGACAATACGATATTGGGTTTTGGTGATGCACTTAGCGAACTGCGCTAGCAAATATGAATAAACGCTCTTGCGAGTAAGCGACACCAAACTTCTGTATTTGTTTTTATCGGCATTGTAAACTGTCACAAGCATCCGCTTGTCTGTGTCAATTGACGTCAAGCAATCCTGATATGTGTCAGAAAATATTCAGCTGATTCACAATCAAACACGTGCACAATATAATGCAATTGAACAATTTCGCCAATAAAATCGCTCACAACCAGCTGAATATTGAATGAAAAGTAAATAGCCGATGAATTATGTCTCGCACGAAAAAAAAAAATGTGGCTTCATGGGAGAAAAAAATATGAATGAAGAAAATGAGAGTGAGAATGAGAGGCAAAACGAATTCAACAAAAAGAATACAGACTAAGAGAGAATTGTAGATATTTGAATGTGAGATAGAATAGAAGATGGGGGGAAGGTCGCCAAAGGGCTTGAGCGAATAATAGCGAAGCGAATGAAATAATATCGAAAGGTTGAAAGCCAAAGACAAACGCCAACGCATGACGCACTTTCATTTCAAATCGTGATAATGACATCGATTTTAAATACTTTATTGGGTTTTGAATGTTATAAAACGTTGATTGTCCATAATGCTCGATCAAATCAATATGCAATGGAAACATGATGAATTTGTTGTCTATCAGCGATTTTCTATTCAATCGAAAAGTGTTTGAGTTGAAATTGATGAACGACCTCATTGATTGTACAGCTTCTTTGTTGCTTCGGATGATGAAAAAAGTGCGTTAAAAATGTTTTCTTTTATGTTGATTCGTTGTCACATCAATTGAATTTCTGATAAATATATTGGCGGCTTCAAGTGGAAAATACTTCATTTGATAATGTTTGTTTCGTGCACATTGCAAGTCATAGTGTGAAATTAGTGTAACGATATTGCGAGAAAGAGGTTATTGGTTGAAATGTCACAGTTCAAAAGGTCAATAGTTAACAACAGTGTTTTATGTATACATTGTAATGTGGCAATATTTGCTTATGCCACCATTAAATATGTTTAATATGCAATTGAACGAAACAAGTAACAGCGATAACATTGCCAATGGTAATCATTCCAATTTACAATCAAGGTTAATGAAATTATTTCGATGTCACAACATTTCAACATTCCAAATCGAACAGCCAAATGTCTTTAACACAATTACTATGCCTTTTCATTATATCAATTGTTCTAATAATTTCATCACAATATTTTCGTAATTCTGCCATATTTCATCCAGTAGAACTACATTTCGCCTTTTTTTATCGCATACAGTTTAAACCGCATGCCAAACACAATCATCGCAATACATATATGTCAAGTGGCGCAAAGTAATTTTTCAACTATTCCCATTCAAAAGCTTGAGCACAATGACAAAGTAATCATGCTTACAGTTCAGTGCGCTTCGTTATCGCAAACTACAAGACATTGCGTGAATAGAGAAATTCGAAAAAAAGGAAAGAAGTGAAATGGACAAAAAATTAAAGGAATACAATGAAGAGAGAGAGAGAGAGAGAGAGAGAGAGAGAGAGAGAGAAATAGAGAAGACAAAAAGAGAGGAAAACAATGTTATCAAAAGTTAAAAGTTCCATAAACAGAGCAAATATAAACGAACATTGAAAAGCGAGAATAAATTTAACAAACTTAAAATGGAATTGCATTTGTAAACAATGTAATTAGATGAATTTCAACAGATGAAAATGTTACATCGAGTATACACCTTCTTTTTCTCTTTCTTCTTCGCTCCCTCCCCCTCTCTCTCTCTCTTTTACTCTCTTTCACTCATTTATTCCCCTCCACCATTGTATGTTCAATTATTGTCATACCATTTTAAAAAATTTTCTCATTTCCCCACGTTCTTTTCTTTTTTTTTGGTAAGCAAAGCTATCTTGCTTTGATCACACAATAAATGCCCATTGCATTTCCAACAATGGAATTTTTGCTTTCGTTCTGCGCACATCGTTATGTTTCAGTTAGGTGTTTTTTTTTTCTCTCTGTCTCTTGTGTCCAAGAAGAGGATAGATTGTGGCGATGACCTATCATAGTTCATTAGTTAATTTTCCAAATTTTTGTGCATCGAAAGCCAAGTGTGTCAGTTTTAGATGGGTGCTTTGATTTTTTTTTTTGTTTTTTTCTGGTTAGGCTCTTGATGATACCGAATGCAGTTTCGCATGAAAATAGCACAATTCAACGCTTTCAAGAGAAAAAAAAACTTTCATTGGGAAAATAAAAAAAGAAAACAATGCTTGTCAGACTTTTTTGTTGTTTTGGGAACGCATAAAAAGTTTTTAATGCAATGAAAGCACATAAAGTGCGTACCTAATGGTGGAAGCTTAATGAAACAGTCATGAAAATTGCATATTTTTTGCAGGTGTATTTTCTGTAGAAATGCGTGGTAAGTGAGTGTATTGCAATTTATTGTTTGCAACATGGAATGTCGGCATAAAACATCCGACTCATGGCTTAAATTTTTAATATCTTTCGACTGCCTAGTCATGCTGAGAATCTCAGTATTTTGGCCATAAATTCGATGTGGTTGACTTTGCTGTCGTCGTCGTCGTCGTCGTCGTCGTCGACTATTTGCATTAACGGCAACTAGTGGCTGTCTCGGTAATAAGCGTGGTTTTTCAGCTTCTATTGTCTCTTTCTTGTTGTTTTTTATTCTCTCAACAAAGTAAAACTCATATAAAACTCTCTTGTTGTCTCTCATCTTCATAAAATACAGAACCTTCTCTTGCTCCAAAATGAATTCAACGTTTCATAATTAAGTAGTGATAAACGACCATTTTCTATATGCAAAAGTACATTATGTACGTGCCATACGATGCGACGGAAAACATTTGAGCAATACCTCTCTCTTTGTATCTTTGTATCTTTTTACATTAAGAATACTTAGACTTTAGTTGCTAGGCGCCATCTATCTCTTTCTAGATCTCATTCGAATGAAGTGAATTTGGTTCGTTTGCGTTCATACGTTCACTGTAATAAAAATTAATTCTAATTGTGTAAATAGTTGGCGCTGCCTATTATATTCACTTTTAAATTAGTGTCATTGATGTGAGTTAAGTTATTTGAATTGATTGTATCTAATTGGGAATACATTTTTTTTCAGTTCCATCCATACCAGCTCGATGAAGAAGTCAAAGAAGAATAACGAAAAAAAAACTTTGTGAACACTATCTAATTAGTTGAATGCGAGTATAGAATATTTCACGTCACAAAGACGAGGAAGAAAGTTTTCTTAATTTGTGGCACACACGGTGTCATACACATACACACACACACGCAGAGAGAGAGAGAGAGAGAGAGAGAGAGAGAGAGAGAGAGAGAGAGAAAAAAAGAGATATTGTCCAAATGCTTTGAACAAAAGATACTATGTTTTATTCAATAATAAAACAAAAGCTCACCACTTTATTGCCTAAACTTCTGAAATAAGCATTTGGAAAAGTGTCGTAAATAAAGTATTTGTCATCTATTGCTGTTGAATCATTTTTGCTAACAATGTCTGCATTAATTTTGATTTTTCGCTCATTTTGCCATTTGTCCATAACTAAATTTGAAAATATAATTTGTACGCGCAAAATGTCCATGCTTTTTGCCAAATGACAGAATAAGAATCCGATTCGATTGTCAAGGTAAACGTAAAATAGCTGGTGTCATTAAATGATTAAAAGGAATTGTAAAAACGAACAAGCTGCCGGTTGTTACCATTCATAAAACTTAACATCAACATAATGTATAACTTAACTAAATACAGGGCTTGGTTTCGCTGAGCTTACGGTCAAATAGAAAAAATTGGTTTCAGCGTTTTTCTTAATATTAAACATGCCTTGGCAAAACTCGGTTGAATAGTACTCACCAAATACTGAAATAAAATGATTTCGACGACCGAAAAGAATTGGATGAATAAAAATGACTTTGCTAAGTTGATTATTTCAAAACCTGAGAGGTTTTGTACGGATCGTGAAAAATTCCGTAACAAAATTACACAATGCGAGGCACAAAATCAACATTATAATTATCCGAATGCTCGTTAAACGTTCTGGAAATTTGTTTGTGCATATGGCAGTTAACATGAAGCATCCAACATCGTTTTTCTTTTTAGTTTTTCGCCTCCTGTATATCATATACCAATTCGTTCACCTTTGAATTTTTGTCGAAAAATTAAGCAAGACAACCAGTTTGTTTTTAACGTTACACATTACATGGCATGTAATTATAAGCAAACATCATTGAATGAAGCTTGTTAAATTCTGAAAACTAAATTTTGACATTGGCACACAGAAAATTGTTTTTTCATTCTTTCATTCATGAACGTCAAATAATCGTACCCATTTCCTAGCTGAAAATTCGAAGCAAAGCTATGTCGTTTCACATAAACATTTTCAATTCCAGACACAACAATGAATATCAACATTTCATACTGAGCTAAATAACGTATTGCCATACACATGGAGAGTGGAGTAGATGCGACATCAAGAACTCAACATAAACACAAATTCAAACGAACGTGTTTTTTTTTTTTAAATAATAGAAGAGGATGAGTATAAGAATATAATCGATACAGAGAAAGAAGGAATAAAAGCAAAATAATGAGTCGAGACAAGGACAATAATGATTCATTTAAGAAACGCAAGTAACATAAGACATGTCTTTTTCGTTAAGAAAAAGGATGATATTTGATATTCTATCTTCTTAAATTTACAACGACAATAAGAAATTAGTCATACCATTTTATTGCAAATAGTGTACAGCGTGTTTGTAATTAAATGGGTCCGATTTGAATCTCGTCCTTCCGTCGTTTGAATTTTGTTTTCATTTCATTTCATTCTCACTTTTATTTAAATTATAACCTCGTGGTTCAAGGAAGATCATTCTTCCATTGTGTGATGGACATTCTTAAACCGTATGAATCTCGAATGAAATCTAAATAAATCTTTATTCATTTAACTCATTGGTTAAGCTGAATATATCACTCAATTCAGTTGCAGCGCAGTAGTTTGAAAATAGCGATATGAAAAATCTCCCGTTAAACATGTGGACGCAACGATGTTTTTATTCAAATGAGTTGAATAGAATATATATTTGAAAAGAACTTGGGATTTTGACGGAAATTCATGAAATTCACCGGCAATGTTATTCAAAAATTTAATAATTTCTCTCTGAAAATGGTTTCTTTTAAAGTATTCATCTAGATTCATTCATATCCATAAAACTCTATTTCGATATTTTGCAATTTTCCGTTTATACTTTTATCTACGCTGGATAAATATGTTGAGCAATTACTTGAATTTGGAAACAATTGGAAAATTAACACAAATGATTTCAAATTGAATGCTTTATTGGTAAATGAAACTGATGAAACGAATATCATGACGAATGATTTATCTCTCACACACAGAGACAGAGAGCATTTGAAAATAGTTAATGGATTGTGATATTTGTGGCACGATGGTATGTTCGTTTCATTCAATTTGATACGAGCATATCTCAATGGCACTGATTGCCTCCAGTAAATTGTGCCAAATTATGAAGGTTGAAATAGATGTACGTGTGTAGTCTATCACACATTCTCTGATCTTCTCATTTTGTTTGCCCATATTTCTCACATTCTCGAGAGCACTCGCTTTCTCCAGTATTTTAATTTCTCTCTTCCTCAGTTATCGCTTCACGCTCACTCATTTTGGATAACCATTGACCAAAAAGAATGTCCACAAGAAAGTTGGTCATGAGTCTCCTCATATCCATCACTCTATGTTTTTTTTTTCATTTAATTTCTGTAGACGATGATTTGCACTTCTTTAATTTTAGCACCGTCAATGGTTGTCGGCAATTTTTCCACAGGTATCCTATTTGTTTAAATTCACTATGTTCGAACAAACACTTGATACCATTAACTTTCGGAAAGCAAACAAAGAACATCATAACATCGCAACACTGAATTACGTGCCATTGTAACAGTGAATTACGTGCAACTGTCCACAGTAACTATAGTTTCTCGTTTTTCCACTCTCTCTCTCTCCCTCCCTCTCTCTCTCTCTCTCTCTCTCTCTCTCTCTCTTTCCCTCCCTCTCTCTCTTCGCCTTCCATTTTCTTTATATTTTATTCGACTTTGAGGCATGAAAAGTCATAGTTTTTGCATAAATACTGTTTCGATATATTAAGCACACGTGTATTTTTTTGAATATAATATTCATCATTCATTATCGTTTTAATTCAAAATTTACGTTACGAAATATTTAAATACGCAAGAGTAATATACAGACCTTAACACGCACACAGACACATACAAACACCTGAACAGACGGTAGCAAAGATGGAACATGCAAATTGTTTTGCGATATTGTATGTTATGTACACGGGGAAAATATCAACAACAACAATCAAAACAACAACAACATCAGTAACAAAAATACAAAAATTGATTCAACAGAGATATATAAAGCGAAAGCGGATGTTGAAAAAGGCGAAAAGTGAAAAAGCGAACAACACAAGTAAAAACACCAACAGACGCGAATGGTTTGATCAGCAAGAATTTAAAGCAAATGGAGAAGAGTTGCAGTGTCAGGAGAATAAATTATGAATTGCACACAGAGACATGCAAACACACACACGTTGATGGCCACATCCATCCACACCATTCGCAATGGATCCGAAATGATGTGATATTAAAATTAGCCGTATTACGTTTGGTCGGTAAATTTAATGTGGAAAATATGTTTCTTTTATGAGAGAATAATTTTCATTTTGCCGCATGGGTTGTGAAATGAATGCTCGACTCGATATAATATGCGAATACGGGCATATGTTGAAATTACCAAAAATAACGCAAGAATAAAAAAATAAAAAATATATATATATAAATGAAAGCAAACAACGAACCATATGAATCAAGCAACAAAATAGATTGCAAAGGCTTATTTGAAGCGCCATTACAAGTAAATGGATCACATCAGGTCGTACGCTCATTAAAAATAAGCACTTTTAGTCGTTGAGTACGTGTTATTTTCAAAGAGACTACCAAAGTGCATATAAATAAAAGAACTGTGCATGTTATTGTGATTGTGAGTGTGAGTGTGAGTGTGAGTGTGAGTGTGAATATGAATGTGGATGTATGTATATTTATGTCAATTGTGTTTGAAAATCATTGGAAAACTCCGGATTCATATCGATTATATTCGAAGGAGTTAAGTGAACTGCAAATCCATGAATAAATGTATGTACACATTTCATATTTAATTTAAGCGGCAAATTCTCAACGGAATTCACTTCGAAATGCGTCAACAAATGTATTGATACAATGTATGAAAAATTCAAATAACAAAAACAAACCAATAAAATGACAACGTAAAATGGTCTGCAATTTCCATTCACCTATCCGGAAGAGAGAAAATAAAGAATAAAATGAAAATAAAAACAAAAACAAAAACAAAAACAAAGCAAAAATGTATAACAAAAACCATCGGATCAATCAACGGGAGACTGAGATTACACTTCACGCGATGCGATACATTTTACACATTCTTAATGGGTTCAGTCTTGGTGGAAAAAAACAGTCACGGGCGAGCAAGGGATAACAGGTCGACTGCATTTAGTATAAAAAAAAAGGCTTGAGCAATTTTGTAAAAAAAAGAAGAGAAAACCCAAATACTGCGTAAACATTCAAAAATC
Organism: Resseliella maxima; assembly: GCA_029041755.1. Lineage (NCBI taxonomy): Eukaryota > Metazoa > Arthropoda > Insecta > Diptera > Cecidomyiidae > Resseliella > Resseliella maxima. The sequence continues at coordinate 65,067 of JAQOWM010000090.1, forward strand.
GCTCTTTTCTGTAGGCGGAATTGAAAGGCAACATTATTCGCTTTTCATGTTTTTTTCTGCTTTATGCTTTGCGTGTTGTTTTTGTTTATTTGTTTGTGTATATAATTTACTTGATTCATGCCTTTTTACGATGCCATCAACAGAGAGCTCCTTAAACACATTTGGTTATCGGGACAACACTCAACGAATTCATACGAAATAAATACATAATTCATGGAATGAAAAGAGTATGATGAAAAGCAACAGTGTTAAATATCAAATGTGTTACGCTACAGTGTTTGTTTGTTTGTTTGTTCATTTGCATTTTTTTTCGTTTTTTTATTTTTCATGTTTGTGATGTTAGTTTTCATTTGAATCTATTGAATAAAAGCACAACATGTTCGCCATATACATATATATATATATATTAGGGTGATCCTCATAGAGCAAAAGTTCAAAAAATATACCGGACACAAGCTAGGATGATGAGACTAGGCAATTTTCAAGTCAATAGGAGAATGTTTACCCATTTCACTTTCCATTTATCGGATAACACACATTTTTGTAATTTTTTCGCAGGAAAACTCATATTTCTTTGCAATTTAATGACCATGTATTACTTTATTCAGTTAAAGAAACTCAATTCAAACGTGATGCAATCGATTAATATCCATGAACAACAAAATGAATGACTTAAGAGAAATAAATGACAAAAAATCGATGAAATTTGAAGAAGTAGAAAACATTGCCCATTTTGGTTGCAAAAACTCACTTCAAATCATTTTTATTGGAAGATGGAAAATTTTCGTTGTGGTCTTTGATAGTTTGAATAAGATTATGCATATCGGCTTCATTCTTCGTTCACAGCATTGTCAATTCTAATAGTTCTTTGTAGTAATCTCTTGGTTGTTTGTTCTCTTGGATTTATTTCATTTAAACAGAACATTTTGGTTTAAATCAACAGCTCCATTTATTATATGTTTAGCTACAATTTAATCCTTCAAATCAGGGATAAATTTCGTTTTGTCCAACGAATGCCATGATTTTGCAAACCAATTGTAACTGGTTTAGCTTTCAACGCAAAAACCAATCTTATACTTTCATTTGAATCATATTTGGCTGTTCTTGTATTATATAAATGAACAAAAAAGAGTTTTTCGATTTGAGAATAGTTTTGAACCCACTATCTGATGCTGTTCGTAACCAACTAAATATAATTTACTGTCAGAACGAAATTTTTTCGGCAACGCAGACATTTTCAAAATTAAAATATGATCTTCATTCGAAATGAACTGAAATCAAACTGAATCAAATTAGAGCAAATTGTAAATTATTGCGTGAGATTGTTTCTATTTGGTGACAACATTCTGCACTTGAATGTAAACAAAGCTTGCCCATTAGATTTATTCAAACAATTGGAAATTGAACAGAGAAAAAATAATCAAGGGTTGTTATATTTTTCTTTTTTAAGTTCACATCGGTTGCACTGGCTTCAGATATGTTTATATGGGACCAGAATGTTCATAAAAATTTGTCTCGAGCCATAACTCATAAATTTAACATTTTATGTCCATCTGTATAAATATTTCGAGAATGAAAAGTATACGAATAAATGAAATGTAATATTAGTCAAATTTCATCGATTTTTGTCATTTTTTATCTCTTAAGTCATTCATTTTGTTGTTCATGGATTTTAATCGATTGTATCACGTTTGAATTGAGTTCTTTAAACTGAATAAATTAATACATGGTCATTAAATAGCAAAGAAATATGAGTTTTCTTGCGAAAAAAAGTGCAAAAATGTGTGATTTTTCGATTTTTCGACGTAGGAACCGATAAATGAAAAGTGGGATGGATTGACTCTAGGGGGAAAGAACTATTTGCATATTTGCAGGCATTTGCTTCTATTTGTATAAAGTTTGTTGTTGTTTTTTCACGTTGCTTCGTCTTATCCGTAGCAAGAACAAATAACAGTGTAAATACGCACATACTTATTGGCGTTCATTTGCAGTATTTGCACCATTTGTTTCAGTTCTTTCCCCCTATGGTTGACTTGAAAATTTGCAAGCATATTTTTTAGACCTAGTCTCATCATCCTAGCTTGTGTCCGGTATATTGTTTGAACTTTTGCTCTATAAGGATCACCCTAATATATATACTACATGTAAAAATAACCACATTGAATAACCTCACACATAAATCATAGTTTTCAATAAAAAAAAACTGCCAATTTTCTCACAAATAATATTAAATGGACGGATCTAATTAGCATGTATTGATTCAACATTGTTGACACAACATGCAACAATATTGAATCATTTTTTTCTTTTTTATAGCCGCTTAACGATTTTCTTTAGATGAACATGTTTATAACACTTCTTTGTGTATTTTAACGATACTTTTTAAAGGAGTTTGGATAATATATTTGAAGGTTTTTTCTCAAAAAATAACATCGAAAGAAGTTGGTTTGATGATTAAACATAGCTTTGAATAAACGGAAAACTATAAGAAAAGTTTGTTTAATTTATTTAAATTGAAAACTGGTTTGATGAAAATCAATTTTAAAACGTGATGTCTAATTCGCTTGGTGATTTGTTTGAGGTTGCTTCCTACATTTTAACCTATTTCATTAATCTAATGCGAATCCTTTTTGTGAAATATATAACTAAAAATACCATTTTTTTCTTCTTTCTCTTTTCTTTAATTCTTTCTTTCTTACATTGTTTGCACACTGGATATTCGATTGTTTGTCGTAATCGGGGGGGCTGAATATGTATGTGCTTGGCGTACTTTGATGGAATGAATTAAATGTGGACGGAAATATTATTGTGCCAATACGAAATGGTCGGGAAACCTGAAACGCATCTTAAATTAATCAACACACATACACACACACACACACACACACACACACACACACACACACACACACACACACACACACAATGTGAATAGACAACGTCACAAAAACAAGTCGTAGTCTATTTAACAGTTGGCGTAGTGGAGGTGCCTTATCAGGCACCTCTAGCAACAATAACATAAATAATTTTAGTGAATACCCGTCATTTCAAACCACGACCACTACACGAATAATGGCTACCTCATCAGGAATTTTAAAAGATTGTACTCATATTACATTTAATGAAACCATTAAATCGCATAACAATGTTACATTCAAATTAGTTAAAACAGGTAAGTGTTTCTTTTTTTTTTTGTTTATTCTAAATTTTACCTTTGGATCGTTGTACCTTTGTATGTTTGTTTGAAACAAGATTGAATAGTTTTCAAAAATGAAAAACCAATTTTTGTTTCCGAAGAGCTTGTCCTTGCTACCTGATCCCAATTTGTGGCTGCCACACATTCAGTCAATCAAATACATTCAAGCCATTTGAACCATACCAAACCAAAATATGTGCATTAATGAGTGCAAGATTTGTTCACAGAACCCAATTGTTCTTGTTGGTTTGAATTTCAACCAATTCTGAATGAACATGAACCCAAAAGTGAGACCGTTCTCAGCATGAATGGTATATATTCGATTCATGAGCAACCATAGTGCGTGTGATGCATGTAATTTTTTTCATCATTTCAGTACAGTTATCACTGATGGTCCAACTAATTTCGCCACTATCAATGTTAGTTTTACCAATATTGGTACATAATAAACTAATAACACTAGCCGAAAGCATTTCATGTATAGAAATTCCATTGCCATAGCGTGATAGCGCGGCCACAGCGTGATAGCGCGGACCACAGAGACCTTAAAACATTTTTTGATTGATATCCTTATTGGCACAGTTTTGAACATTCTTTTAAAAATTCATTTTTTTGAATTTGGACAATCAACGCTGACATATGGACAGTTGGAAAAAAATGTTCATGCTCGATGTAATTGAACTTCGAGCAGCTATGAGAACTATAAGGGCATCAGATGCCAAAACGATATACTACGATCGGTTAGATTGGCGAAAAGTTATGCCAAAGAATGTTCTGGAACCCAAGGTAAAAAATTACGATTTTCTGTATATTTTCATAAAATGGAACCACAGATCTCAATGTTATCGAGGTTTTTGTCTCAGTTTCATGCCTAAATAATGTGTATTCATTTAGAGCCTAGTGGCCAAAGATATGCCCGTTGTGTATCCAATAAAAATGAGTCTTATAACAATTTCTTACAAATACACAAAACCGCTTGATATCTCATTTTTTACATATTTATCAGTCTATTCCAATTTTAAACCACTAAATTGATGAGAGCATTTCCAACATTGATCAAATAAAACATACATAAATATTTTTATATTTTTACTTGTTTATTTTTGATTTTTAATATAAAATAGATAAAATCATTCACATTTATTTTACAATTGTTTATTAAATGTGTTTAGATTTATTGAAATCGTTTTTCAGCCACTAAAAATGAATTTTTGATAAAAAATGTTCAAAACTGTGCCGATAAAGATATCAAGTTGATATTGTCAACCAAAAGTGGTTTTGAGGTTTCTGTGGTCCGCCCTATCGCTGTGGCAATGGAATTTCTGTACGTGTATTTTTTTTTTTTTTTTAATTTTGTAGACTAGTGTAATCATGCACTTTGGCAAGCACATTTTGACAACCAATAATACAATTCCAAGTGAATTCTGTGTAAATTAATAATTGTTTTAGAAATTCTCGCACAGAATCGTCTAAAAATTAATTTTAATTCAAATATCATGTACACAGATTTTTTGAATTAGATATTCAAAATTCCGGTCAAAATAATAATTTGGATTTGTACAAAACTGACTGGATAAATCTAGTCACATAACAATATCCATTTACCATTCCAAGTGTTTTGTAATGATTTTGTTTTTTTTTTTCGTTCAGGTTTTTACTCGGCATTTTAATATTGAACTAACCGCTTGTACACAATAGCGCATTTGTTTGCACAACCAACAATAAAATCTGAATATTTAATCAGTGACTATTAAATCAGATCACAATTTTCGATAATTTTCTCAACCGATTCATATCACGAATTTATAAAATCATTTTAACCCAATGTGGATGATGTGAATGTATGAATAAAGGAGTCTCTCTCTCTCCTCTCTCTCTATTTCTCTCTTTCTCTCTCTCTCTCTCTCTCTCTCTCTCTCTCTCTCTCTCTGTGTGTGTGTGTGTGTGGGACGACATTTCGACGAAAATTAACGGCCAAATCAAATATGGCCATCCAATTGGAATATAGATGATATTCGATTTTAGTGTGGTCTATCAAATTTAATGCAATTTATTACCGCATAATTGGATATTCGAATTGTGTAAAAGCTTGTGAACATGTTTATATAATTTCGTTTGTATGAGCATCATTTTGCATGAAATATTCGATCATACACCCCGCTTAAAAAGTTTGAGGCCACCTTAAAAAAACTGAGTTTTGGTCATTTTTCTGTATCATATATCTATTTTATTGACAATTATATTGTAAAAAATAATAAAATATACATACTTCAGTTACTATTTATTAGTATTTGATCACCTTTGGTGGAAATTCATAAAAACCATGAAAAACTCAAATTAGTCGATTTTCATCGAAATGCGATTCACGCACTTTTATGATTGCTTCGCATATTTTCGACATTCTGTTGACCAGTTATTGCAGTATTTCTGGTTGAAGATGGTGCCAGACCTCTGACAAATCAGATTTGCTGGTGGAACGCAGTTGCGTCACTTGACGGTCCAGCTCATTCCACAACTATGTGATTGGATTTACATTCGGCAATTGTGCAGGCCGTTCCATCGTTTTGACAACACCCGCTCTCTTTTTCGACACCAAATATTTGTGGCAGAGATTTGCAATGTATTTCGGGTCATTATCATGTTGAAAAATGAAGCTTTTGCCAATCAGTTTGGTGCCAGACGAAATTGCGTGACGTTGGAGTATTTGATGGTAGCCTTCTTTTTTCAATATTCCATCGATTTTTATTAAAGTACCGACATCATTGTAGCTAAAACAACCCCAGACTTGTAATCCTTCACCGCCGTGCTTGACTGTTGGTATGATGCATTGGTCTTTGAATTTTTCGCCAGCCTTTCTTCGACAATAAGCAGCCCGCTTACTTCCGAAAATTTGGATATTCTTTGGCCCATTTTAGTCGTTTTTGTTTGTTTTGTTTCCGAAGCAGCGGTTTTTTTGCAGCGACACGTCCAAACAAACCAGCATCGTGCAATCGACGGTTAACAGTTGCGTCTGGAATTGGAACTGGCAACGTTCTGTTCACTTCTGCTCTAATATTGGACACTGTTTTGAATCGATGGCGCTTGCTGGTGGCCTCTTACTTTTGAAGGGGTATATATATATATAAATCTAATTTTCAGTCACTCGAAGTGGAATTTTCATCATTAATTCAACGTTTTACGTTTAACGAAGTTCAAAAAGTTTCAAAAATATTCACACAACTTATCATATTTTTCATTTTGTTTTATTCCGATTTATTTTCAAATGAATACAATTCTTCTTCATCTTCATTACTCTTTTTAAATAGCTAGTACAAGAGATAAAAGTGTATAAAGCAATTCTTATATTTTGCTTGGGCATTTTTTTTCTTCTTTTTTTCGGTTTTGCCTTGTTGATAAACTATTCGGAATAGTGAAGGTGCAAAGATTTGATAACTTTTCCCCAGATAACGCGCAAATCCAACGATCTGGATAAGTCTCAACAGAAAGAGGCTCTTTTCTTAAAGGTATTCGTTCTTCTTACGATTTTTTTTCGTATTTCTCGCTCTTTTGCTTTCTATGCCCACCCCCATCTTTCCACCTTCTTTCTCTCTCTCTCTCTCTCTCTCTCTCTCTCTCTCTCTCTCTCTCTCTCTCTCTCTCTCTCTCTCTCTCTCTCTCTCTCCCTCTCTCTCTCTCGCTCACACTTATTTTCACACGCTCACATTCACCCGCTCATCCCATCATTCGATATATTCTTCGCTTTACAAGTTACACGTACTACATTTCACGCGCTTTCACATTTGCATAAAATGCGAATTATTGCCATTTTGTATCGCCAGAGATTTTCTAAACAGAAAATAATGTTCATTAAATTATGTAATGATTTATATTATTTCTCAGTTGAATTTAAGATAAAAAAAAGTGTGAAAATCACGCGTACGTGGGTGGGTTCATATGTGTATTTGTAAGTTGGTATCGGTGTTGTCGGCAACCATAGAAAATATAGAATTTGTGTGGCTTAAGTAAAAGGGTATTTTGGTGGAGGTTACGCCGACGACTATGAATGATGTCCTATTGGCCATATTTGTTTGAACAAATTCTTTGTTGGCTTTTGTCTTTGTGGCTTAAATTCCATGTAGTGCATCTGCTTCAAGTTAAATAACGCAATTTAAATGCACGATTTTAATGGATGCGAAGATAAACCAACAGATCATGTTTTCTAACTCAATGTCTATCTCTATTTATTTATCTCTGATGACTTTGAAGTTGGTCATTGTATGTGCCAACACAGTCATTTTGTGTGCATACCCGTTTTAATTTAAATTTTCCGTTGACACAAAAGCCCATTAAATGTTGACGCCGTTTGACCACTGAACATAGCTAATTTTGTTGATAACAATGAGTCTATCAAGCATACCAACAGCATTACATGTACATTGCCACTTATTAATTTATGAATTCATCAAGAGCATTCGATTAAATTGTGTCTCGTTGGTTGATGCCTAAGCAAAATACAGTATTGGTCAAGCGATACCTAATAGTCTCAACCAGTTTTGTTATTCATAGGCTTGCAATAGCAAAAAAAAAAATTCCCACTACAAAGAAAATACCGAAAATACATGAAGACCAAACTATCCGTCATTTGCAACAACACAGCATAGATAAAGACAAGATTCATTTATTGCTGCCAAAGTGCAAAAGTTATTTAGTTTTTGTATCGTATTTTGCTGGAATAATATAATCATCATCATCATCATCATTCTTTCATCGAACTAGAGTGGTTTTTGCTTAGCTAAAATAAAGTTTACTGGCCTTCTTATCAATTTGAATATTCACACCTCGCTGAATTTTAGTAAAATGTGATTTTTCTTCTTCGTTTGCTGTTGTTAATGCTCTCGAAGTAGAAGAGCCATACATCACATTCACTTAAATACGAAGCAAAGTTGCCACCATGGCACTGCAATGCCGCACATCGTACTGTAGCACACATCAACACACTGGTGACGAGCTTTGCAAGATGATGAGCATTTGCACTCAATACATCACAGAGCAGCAATGCAAAATGAATATAAAAAATGAAAAAAAAAAAAAAAAAAAAAAAAAACACATTCGAGACGATTTTGCGTGCGGAAAGTTTTTCTCTGCTCTTAATATATCTGATATTTTCTTTTTTTTTTTTTGGTTTTGTTTTTGCTGTTCTCTACCAAATGCTCTTTCAACACGTGGATTATTTTTCCATGTTTCACCGGTATCGATTTTGCAATCACTGACACCGAAATTGATGTTAATGCTCAAACCCAGTATCCATTGAGAATAAAAATACTCTATATCAAAACGGTGGCAGAACAACGGTGCCAACATCATATTGAACATGTTTGATAAAAGTAACAAAACACATATCATCTTAATAATACAACGAGAGTGTATACAGGAAGAGGAAAAAAAAAGAGAGAGGGAGATAGAGAAGAAAAGAAAGAAGGAGTGAGAGGGGGAGAGCTTGAAAAAAAGATAGAAAGGGAAAGTGAGAGTGAGAGTGAGAGTAAAAGTGACAATGGTAGTGAGAGTGAGAATGAAAGGAAGCGAACGAGTGAGAGATGAATTGATAGTTTCTATTTGAAACTGATGACAACTATAAATCATCTCAACTATATTACGATTATAGCTCTCAACTACCTTCACCGAGCATCTGGAATGAGTACAAAGAAGAAGAAGAAGAAGAAAGTGGAGAAAAATAATTGACATGGACACCGAATCTAATTAAAAGTTTATGATGACAATTTCTAAAAATTGATTACATCCACTATTGCTTTCCCAAGAATGATGGTTTCCGGCAATCTTACTTTCACTAATAAAGTTGATACATTTCGATATATTCATCGTAAGCTTCAATCGATCAGATTGAATTCCGTACGAATGTAGAAAAAGTGAATTCGTTTGAATTTCAGATGTCTGTGAGATAGCAGCAGGGGCTGAAAAAAGTTCAAGGGATATGCAACAAAATTTGATATTTTCGAATCATGCCTGAGGCCATCTCATCAGAAATTGTTTATGGCATGAACTGGGCTCAAACTTTCCATAAAAGTCAATTACAATAATTTGTTACGATTTCCACGTAAATATTCTTCATTTCAATGTTTAATGGATTAAATTTCATTTTGGAATCTTGTTCATTTTGTTTCTGTTTCGCAAAGTAAAAATTCTTTTATGATTTCACCATGAAATTGAATGGTTTTGATCGAACTTGTTTCAAAAACAAACGAAAAAAACATATCGAACAATGTAATGAAAATGTTTACATTAGTTATTATTTATAGCCGTAAACTTTGTTCACGAATATGATAAACTTGTGGTTATTTGAATATTTAATCAATAGACAATTTGAAGTGAAAATTGTTTTCACAATCGATAGAATTGCTAGAATTGTCTTAAAGCTTGTGATAAAGTATGTATGTACTTGCAATTTTTGCATGGAATATCTTGTCGTGGTTTTGACCCATATTTAAGATGCAACATAATTAATTTGCCTCATTTGCACCATTTCTATCATGGCGATGAAACGAAATGCACGTAGTGTCTACTAAACTCTACTACGCGTCCGTTTGTACCACTAAGAACCAGGCGCCTGGTAAAGGGTAAAAAATCGGGTTTTCCTCAAATTCTAACTTCTAAACGATTGGGAATTTCACTTTGATGTCTTGGGCAAAGTTGTAGATCTCATCGAGGATAGAAACATTTCTGAACACACCACCCCCAAAATCTCACCTCGTCTTGGGTGAATCCACCTGCAAAATTAAGTTGTTTTAAGATTATCCAACGATTAAAGGGTGAGATTTTGGGGGTGGTTCGTTCAGAAAAGTTTCTACTCTCGATGAGATCTATAACTATGCCGAAGACACCGAATTGAAATATCTTGATTAAATCGTAACAGCAGATAAGATATATAATGAAGTTTTTAGAGCATGCAAGACCATTACGTTCGTTAAATTTGGACGAATGGATTTGGTAAAAGGAATCGATTGAATCAAATTGAATTTTGGTCAATTCGAGGTTTTTTTCTTAATCTTCCACTATATCACATTTGAACTTTGCTCCATTTCGCGTATGACTCAGAATGTTCTACTGAGATTCCAAATATAAACCATGATTGATTTTATCTCGAAATATCTTAAAACATATAAAAGGTCAACCAAATTTCAAATCCAAATTGGCAATGACAAAACCTATACATTATGTTTAATGACGTTTCACAGATGCTGAATGCATATTCGGTTGGTAATTTTATAAAACAAATCGGCCAAATGGCTTTAGACTTTAATGAAATAGTCATGTTTTTAATGGTAGCTTTATGCAAACACATTTGATTTCTCTTGATTTTTCCACAATCACAAATTGAATCGCACATTTTTGAATAGCTTAATTTTGAGAATGTTTCTTTCAATTCTATTTAATTGGTGTAATTAGCTCGTTTCGAATGTTTTTTTTTTTTTTTTTTTTTGTTTGTTTGTTTGTTGGCACTGACACTCAATTTGGCATTTTGAATCAAATATTTTTGTCCAAATATCCATGTCTTCAATTTCAACACATCACAATGATAAACTAAAAACCATAAAATGAAACCATTTAGAATTCAATGCACAATTCATATGAGAGTAAAACACTTAAATATTGCCACTATTCCAATGCGTACTCATACATACACTGCAAGAATAATAAAACATCAAATTTAATGTGGTTGACATTCGACCAGCGAAACAAAAAATATCATATCAAATAATATGTAGAACGAAATTTAATGCCATTTTTAATGGAGCTTCAATTATGGTTAATGCTTTTTATGACAATTAAAAGTGATGCTCTGACGTGACAATCCCTCAAAAAAAAAAAAAAAAAAAAATAAAAGAAATTAAAAAAATAGGAAAAGAAAAAAAAGCATTTTCATGAGAAATATTCACATCAACTGTGGTATTCAGTTCATTTTATATTGATTGCCATATCTGAATTGTGTGTGAACGAGAATAAAATGTTCTGACAGAACAAAAAAAATGGAAGAAAATGTGAAATGATGAGAAAGAAAATCCAAGTCGAGGCAGAGAAAGAAAACGCAAAGCATAATATCAAATAAAAAGTATTAAATTATGTTTTGTGTTCGCATTTTACGCCAAGTGGAGATAAGCCATCGGAAAAGTTGTTTGTAATAAGATTTTGTTGAAATTAGTTTTTACGTTTGTCTCCGGCATCAATCCCCACACACAACCAATGCGAATATAGAAAAAGTTTTTAATCTAGTCTCCTTGTTTCGTTTATGGTTTTCATCGTCGTTTTAACAAAGAATACAATGCGAACTTATAACGTAATATTAATACGTCAAAATTCAATGCCATCCATTTGAAGGTGAATATGATAGGCAGCGCCAGCAATTTATTCTATTGGGATTAATTTACAATGAACGTATGAATGCAATTGAATCATCTTCACTTCGTTTGAATAAAATTGGCGTTTCTACGATTCATGTTGCAATGTTTTTTTTTTCGAATTCTTCAAGTAGTCAATAGATGGCGCCAGGCAATTTATCTGTTTATCAAGGATACGTATCTGTTTACTGCAAAACGAAACAAACAGTAAACATTTTAGACATTGCAGCTCACACTAGAATACAGACTGACATAGAGAAAGACACACACCACACACAACATACACATGTAAATAATTAGCGAATGTGGTATATAAAGACCCTTTTTAATTTTTAATGAAAGCACTTCAAGTTGTTGGAATGTGGTTTGCGAGCACACCATTTCTATTTCTTATGCATTTCAAGAATCATTTCGAACTTTATATCGTCTTTGAAGAGTTCGATAGTATTTTGAGTTTTATTTTTTTTTTTTCTTGTAGCTTTTATTTCCATCGGTTTTTATGCTCGTGTGAAAGTGTGTTTGCAATGCTCTTTCTTTAGCAAAGCATTAATCATCAAACGAGACAAGTGGCATTTACACAAATTTCTTTCTCCAACAGAAATCGAACGAAAACAGGCACCAAAATCAAAATATGATATGATATTTCCATATCTGAACAATGCAATAGTTCTTCTATTTCGTATGGTGAAAAGACAAAATGATAAACATGATTGTGAATTTGTAATATTCAGTCATAATCATAAATAAATGAATGCAGACATAAAATATGTAAAGAATGAATGAAAAAATGAAGTCGAAAAAGAATATGAAAACAACATCATTTTGAAAAAAAAAAATCGAATGCACTTTCATGTTTGCCGAGAAGAGATGACAAAAACATGAATAGCCATACTTCGTTTGTAGTCAAATACGATAAAACAAAATGAATGTTCGTTTGGTATGGAAGTTGATGTAATGATGAGACCAATGCAAATCTTCAACCGTTCAACCGGTATAGTTATATTAATAAGATGAACATGAAGCAAAATATGCGCAAATATATTTTATTTAAATTGTATCCTCACCCACCCAATAACGAACATTCCATCTTTTCATTTCTGTTAACTGTGAACCGATTTTCATTTTTTTTGTTTTGCTGATGTGAATGGAATAAATTTTTGCGTGGACTTGTACAAGACACGTGTTTTCATTTATTTTTATGTATATGTGTACAACACCGCAATAGCCATCTGCATGAACACATTTTCATCTAAGATATTTAGCCGTCATTCCACATCATTCCATCAGAACAAACATCGTAATTAAATAGGCAAACAATAGAAAATATCACATAAATCTCAGTGTCTGTCGTTTATATCTAATATCACTGAGCCGATATTTTGATCGGATATTGTACGTGTATATGTTTTTCGAGTCATGAGTTACTTCGAAGCATTCATTTATTTCGCATTTACGTCAAATAATTACCTAATTAATTAATACAATTTATTCAAGTTAAATTTCATTTTAATTGGGTTTTACTTTGTTACATATTTGAACCAGACACTGGCAATCTCCTCTCCGCTCATTTTGTTGTTATTCTCCCATTCTAGCACACATTCCCATACTGTTATCTATTTATTTCTCTCTTTCTTTCTCTCTCTCTCTCTCTGTCACTATTTTTCTGCTTCTTTATTTTTTTCTAGTCCGCATTCATTTATCACCATGAATATCAAGTAATCCAACCGTAGGAATAAGGCTTCCTTCCAGCCAACCAAGCAGTAACTGATCAACAATTTGAGCACATTTTTCAAATTTGTCGGTGTGTCTTTGCCATTTATAAGGCACATAATGATTGATTCAGTTTCAAGAACGCTGAGAATCCGATTACAACGCAATTTGATGAGAAAACTCTATTTTCAATCGACATTCTTTCATTAAAGATATTTGTTTTTGAGTTCTTAAATATGTGCCATTGGAAAACATGTGTTTTTCTCTTCATTTCTTGTACTTTCAAATGGAAAATTCTTTATTGAAAACATGAGACATGAAATAATATTGAAATTCACACTTTCGATGTTTCTTCATGAAAATAAATTTTTTTGTTTTTTTATCTCCATTCTGCTTTTGGCTTGAACATTAGTTGATTAATTTTATTGCTGTTTTCTCTCTTTATCTCTCTTTTATTCTTTCGCTAAGCTGAGCATTTGTCATTCAAACTCAAAAGGGGAAAAAGCGCATTCCATGCCATTTCTTGAGAAAACTCATTTGTGGTTTTTATTGCCTCACCCCCATGATGGATGTTTTTGATGTTGGTTTTTTTTTGTTGTTTTTACAGTTTTTGTCTCGCCACATTCATGGAAATCGTCTGGTGAAATTATTTTGCCCCTTCTTATTTGTTTCCTCGATAACTTCAAATATGAAAGGTATATTTGGTGTTACGAACGGTACTTATGTGCCCACGATGTTTCTCCAATCACCAAGCAATATTAAACTTTGGATATTTCGATTTCTTTGACATTTTTTTTTCCTATTTTTCTTGGATTTTCAACCGCAAAGCGGTCTGAGTTAAAATCAAAACCAAACAAATTAATGCTTTCCCATGACTTTAACTTTTAATTAACATCATAAAAGGCATTCGAAGAACCTTTTTAGAGTAAGAGAGAGAGAGAGAGAGAGACATTTGCTTCAAGTTTTCGAGTTTTGATTGAAAAAGCATTGATTTGAACTTTGTGTTATGCATTGAAAATTGAAAATTCGTTGCTATCATCATGAATTTCGTAAATCAAACAAACATCTCAAGCTGTCAACGTGTACGTTTAAAACAATAAATTTTATGTGTTGATACATAATGGAAAGAATAATAAAAGTTGAGAATAATTAACATTGTTTTTCTAATGCTTTGCGTAAAGCTTTGTGTACTCAACACAAAGATGAACCGAGCACACTGAATTGCTTACTTATTATTGAAACGTTTTGCGTTCAGTTTTCCATTAATCGAAAAAATTTTCCATTCATTGTTTGCATTTTGAGATGATTTTGAACAATTCATAAATGGTGTTAAATGTTTTTCATTGAATCGACAAAGAAAAGAAAAAAAAAGAACAAATGAAAAAAAAAACGATGAAAACAAACAAATTCCATAATCTAGCTGTAATTTAAACCGAAATATTTGCTGTAATCAAATGTTCATTAAGCGTCAAGCATTTAATAGGTTGTTTTTGTAGCTGATTTATGACAGCATTATCGTTATGCAAAAGACAGTCTATGCGAAATTCAATTTTGTAAAATAGAAATTTCCGCATTGAGAAAACAAATACACACACCAATTAACGAACGAAAGAAAGAGAAAAAAAAAATGCGCGCACATAATAATTAATTTATGAAATGCGATTTTGAATGGAAAATGGAGGGAATAATAACGACGCATTAAAATATATAATTCATCATCGGTTAGGCACTTAAATATCACACGTAGCAAAATTGTACAGTTTTTTTTTCTTCATTCCTTAAGTTCTTGTATTCAATCGTATTTTGTATGGTATGGCATTACGAGAAATATGTTTTCTTTTCCATTAAATTGAAGGAATATTGCGTAACAGACATATGATTATTGACAATTGGCAATCGATAAATTGTAGCTGCTTCATTTAAATCAAAACATCAAAACAGCATGAATGTGCACTTCGTTCGATATTACATGACTTAAAGACATTATGTGATTATATGCCAATAAAAATTCTTTTTCTATGCACCACTTTTTTGACGTCATGATAAGAATTGCTTGAGGAGTTTTGAGTTTTTAGTTTTCATTTTTTAGTGTGTTTAAATGAAAATTTTGTCAAACTGCAAACGATAAAATGGCAATAAAATGCAATTTAAGTGCATAAATTAGTAAAATGCACTTTTTGGAAGGGCTTTCATATAATAAATGCACTTACCGTATATTCGATTATATCATAGATAATATTAAATGTATGGCATCAATTTCCATATTGATTGAAAACATATGAAAATGTATGACACATTAGCAATTATGTTATATTAGCTATTAACTAGTATGCATCTCATTGACGTGCTCTTGAACTATATGTCATCAATATATATTTCCCGAACAAAACTTGAACAATTAACAACACTCAGTCATAAAGTAGGAGAGATAGGGTATGCAGAGGGAATCAAGTAATGATTGAGTGAGAGAGAGAGTGAGAGAGAGAGTGAGAGAGAGAGCGATGGGTTGAAAAAGAGAAAGAGAGTGATAACACCTCAACAATGTTTCAATGTATTTAATTTCATGTCAAGTGCGTTCCACTTCTTAGGCTTTCGCCTTAAGGTACAATGATCCAAGTATTCCGTAATTGAATTAGTTACAATCAGATTGAATATTCAATATCAATTATTTCCCTTTTTTATGTTTTTGCATTTTCATGGAAATTTTCTATTGTTCATTGTGTTTTGTGCTTGGACAAATGTTATCCGTGCTGGAAAAAAAATTACGAAATTTCACAACATATGAAAATAACGATACAACCGACAATGTTGAAATTTTAGTATCGGATTTTACGCAACAACTATCACAATTGTATGAACAACATGGCGAATCACTTCAAATGCTCGTCTCTACATTTCGGAAGCGAAACAGTGAACTGCGGAAAGAACGGTAAGAAATTAATGTTCTTGTTTCTTTCCCTTTTACCATTTAGAAAATCCACATTTATTATTGTGTTAAGCGCATGGCGCGTTATTTATTACTTTACAATTGCATTTTGTTGGTTTGCTAATCGCATTTATTTCACATATTTTTATGTTCATAGGCCATCCTGTCCATCAACTCTGTTTCAAACGTGGGAAACTTTTTTGCAAGAAATCGAAGCTGATTCGGTCACAGCTAATGACATAGCTAAGACACTATCCAGACAGGTGAGAATTGAATTTTTCTGTTTTTGTTTTTCTCTTTTTTTTTTTTGTTCAAAATGCATCCATAATTAAATGGAATGCTACAAATAGATTACACTGTGCATCAAATTGTAGGGTCAATTTCATACCCAAGAAAACGGTATTAAGGGATTGAAAGGTAATGGTCCCAATAGTAAACATCAACAAAGAAAAAAGTCAAAAAATTGCGAATAAATATAGTAATATGAAGTGTTTGAAAGACTCACAATTTTGAAGCTTCACCACTTCATTAAAAAATTTCCCACAAAGACTATCGGGAAAAAGCTCGCGGCTGTTTACTATTGGGACCAATACCTTTCAATTCCTCAATGCCGTTTTTTTTGGGTATAAAATCATGTTGCACTGTGTTATCAATTGTTTGTAGCATTTGCCGTATTGAGTTTTAGCCATTGTTAAGACACATTGCACTCTACATTGTTTACATTCAAAGTTGATTGTTCGAATACTTCCATTCCGAATTGAAATGATAATATATGCAACATCTCAGGTATATCGCAAATCTAACATTGCAAACAACAAATGGCAAATTGTGATAAATTTTTGATTTAATCACGTAACAATATTACGATTCGCTTCATTCCATTCCATTTGCTTTTTCGATTTAACTAAATCGATATCCAATGCGAAATATAATTCACAATACGGCAAGAGAGCTACATAAAATTGTTCGGTTTTAGTTTTATTTCGTTCAATAAAAAAAATGCTTCACTCGATCCTCATTGTTGTATACTACATTCAAACACATTTTGATATGTAGAGCATCTACTGTAGAAAGAACAAGAAAAAAAAAATCCAAAGAAACAGAGATACGAAAATAAAAACAATCTCATTGTTTCAATTATGTCACTTATTCATGATACTGAATTATGGTCATTTGAGCTAAGGTATGGAATGGGCCAAACTACTATCATTCATTTATAATCCATAATCATAGATACAAATATACGTATGAAAAATAAATGGAATTTTCTTGGCAATCACAAAGCGTGCATAC
Source organism: Resseliella maxima (assembly GCA_029041755.1). Classification (NCBI taxonomy): domain Eukaryota; kingdom Metazoa; phylum Arthropoda; class Insecta; order Diptera; family Cecidomyiidae; genus Resseliella; species Resseliella maxima. Next base: position 82,582 of record JAQOWM010000090.1, read on the forward strand.
ATTTTCAGAGATTTGTGTTGTGGTTTCCTTCTACGTGATAAAATCCAAAGTTTTGGATTATTTATTATGGTTTTGATTTTTGTTTTATTTCATAGAAATATGACGTAAAAATTGATTTTAATAGTGAAATATTGTGATTCACATACAAGGTATCTCACAGCTTGTGTTTCAGAAAATTCATTTTGAAATTCAAAATATAATAGCCGAAATTGCCTGTCGGTGTGCTATTGCAATTCCCAAAATGGAAATGCCATTTTTAAACTCATGTTGCAAGTGCTCAACATGTCTGTGCTTAAAACAAGTGCATATTTTGGTATAATGATATTTTCAGCGCTTTTTGCTCTCTCTCTCTTTCTATCTCTCTCTCTCTTTCTCTCTCTCTCTCTCTTTTTAAGCTCCCTCCTCCCAATATCTCTCCATTTCTTTTCCTTTCCTTTTCATTCCTTCTCATTCCTTTTCATTCACTATCTCTTATTATACTATATGTTTCTTTTGTAAACCCTTCATGTCTTTCTATATTTTTCTTTCTCTCTTCTTGTTCTCGTCTGTCAAACTCCTTTATTTTCTCTGTTTGGAAAACTTATATTTGGTAAAATGTTGAAGAATCTATACGATCAGATAATGTTTGAAGCTAGACATTAATGCTTGTAAACAAAGTACATAAAATTGAAAATAATACTTGATTGCAAGTGCATTAACATTGTAAACATTAGCAAAGTGTACCCGCAACGAAGTGTTTACAATACAATGAACGCCAATAAGAGAAGGTGGAAGTAAGTGGAAATGTTCGTCTATGAATTGAAAACAATTGGCGATAATGGTGCTATTGTGTCAAGTTAGTAGTGCACCAAAAAAAAAAAACTCAAATTGTGAAGAGCGATAAGAAGAAGCTATGGTAATAAAAAGTAAAAAAAAAAAAAATGAAAAAAAAGAATATGCAACAAAATACGGGATATTTTCTCATTGATCCAAGAAGAAGACGTGCCAAAATGTGTCAGTCGAAGACAATTTTACAAGCACAAACAAGCAGTCAAGATTCATTCCGTGTCTCATCCAAAACATTTTGCCATTTCATACCTCTAACGACAACGACAACGACAACTGTAAACGCTAAATGAGACATTGTGCATCGTATGAAAATGTTAAAAGGGTTTTAACAATTCATCGTCGCATTGTTTCATTTGTGCTGAGAAAATGATGATGATGAAGAAGAAGAAAGCAGCGAGTAATGCTAGTGGCAACATTTTTGGAAAAATGAGATAAAGTAAAATTGAATGTTTTTGTTTTTGCCAGTGTTTCAATTTTCTGTTCGGTGTCAACATGTACGTTTGTTGTACATATTAAAAAGTGAGCATGTTTGAATGGGATATTTGGCTATTGGGAATATAAAAAGCGAGAAAGAGAGAGAGAGAGAGAGAGAGAGAGAGAGAGAAAGAGAGAGAAAGAGAGAGAAAGAGAAAGAGAGGTAGAGAGAGAGGTAGAAAGAGAGGGAAGCATTGTATACATAGGACAAGAGAGAAAGAGAGAGTGTGTGAGAGAGAAAAAAAAAGAGAAAGAAAGAGAACAGAGATCAAGGAGGTAAGATTTTATTTCATTTTGTTTAATACGAAAATACACAGCTGAAATGAAAGTTTAAGGCAAAAATGTTTATTTCAACTACAACAATTCCAAATATTGTTTTCCATTCACACTTTTGCAACTTGTTGTACAAGGTTAAAATTGTGTTATTCATATTTATTTTCAATTCATGACATTTATAATATATTGATTTCCAAATTAAGAAAACATATTGATTAAAATAAAATAAATAAAATTTTGATTTTTTTGTAGTTGAAATGTCAAATGTAAATGTTCGATAGTTTTGTGCAATAATTTATAGTACAATGATCGGTATTACAGTTACTTTTAAGTTGAGAGTTTCAGCCCAAAAAGATTGTTTGAAAGAACCTTAAAACACTTTATACCACTTTCTCTATTCGCATTTAATTTATATTGAAAGCTTCAGCCCAGTAAAAACGATTCATTGTGTAAACTAAATACGAGTGAATCAAATCATACAAAATAAGTTTCAAGGTACTTTCGAAAAATAAAAAAAAATTATGATAAAAAAATAGCGATAAACCCCTAGACAGAGACACAAGTTTAGGAGAAAGAGATAGATGGCTAATATGGTGATTGGCAAAGTGAGATATATCGTCAGGAAAAAGTGAAAACATTGCATTTAAGGTGCTCATTTCTAGGACAACGATTGTTATCACATTAAGCGGTAAAAAGATAAATACAGTGACATTAATGAACAAGTGCAATTATAATCTTCTATTTATATTGCACAATCTGATATGATGAGCATACAAATATTTCACTATATTTAATAAATGCAAAGTTAGCCATATCATTTGGTTAAATGGTTTCATATATTGTAATGGATAATAACATGGAGAAAAAAATTGATGGATAGTAGAAACTGTCACAAAACAGCGCTATCACTAAGAATCAGGAGGCTTACATATTGACAGCTTAGCTGCGAAGCAAAAATAAGTGAAATTCCAGATTGACGGTTGTTCAGACACGCTGTCTATTCAAGTAACATAAAAATTACATTCAGCAAACGAATGTGATTATCATAAACATCATTTTCGATTGATTTCAAATTAGAACGTTTTTAAGTGAATACTATTGAAGAATCATTGTTTTCTAGAATATAAAACACGTTCTTATTATAGATACAGCAGGCGAATTAGTGATGATTAGGACAACCAAACTGCGCGCAACAGTCCAGATGTCATAATGTATAAATCCCTTGCTAAGAATATATAATCTTTCATACATCAAAAATTGCTCGTTGAATAAATATAATTTCTTTCGCAAAACTTTATAATTCAATAGCAAATAGTTTTGTTTTTTGTTTATTTTAATGTGAATGTGAATGTAAATGGAAATATGACTTGGTTTATGCTACGGACGATTTTTTCTAAATTATTTTTAATTTTTCAATATTCACTGAAAGCTTGTATACACATTGAAGTTCGCTTTATTCACAAATGACCAGTTCGTAATGTAGATATACAATATGCACAAATGAATATCATTTGATGCTTTATGTGTTGGAAATTCAGCTTGCAAGATTTATTTGTTTGAGAATTTATATGTAATCTGTGCCAATACAAAACATTGAAAAATGAAAACCAACAACAAGCTGATGAAACAGGCGACAAAATCTGTTGTCAACTTTTGATAATTAGATTAAATTTTCTGCATTGAGCGAATGGAAAATAACATTCTGGATTCAACATGCAATCCTTCTTTTCCTCTCAATCTCCACTATATCTCCCTCTCTGTTTCTTTCTGTCTCTGTCTCTTTATCTTTCTCTTTCCATTAATTTAGTGAGTATATAATGTGAGTGAGTCAATTATTCATGAATTTTCTCTCTTTGAATGTTATAAATGAAGCACACATCTATTTTTCTCTCTTCTATCTATCTCTAAATCTGTTTACCAGTTAAATAAATGTTCATATTTTATTTGTCAAGTCCATTTGATATGTTTCGCGAAGTGAATTGACTTTAATAGCTTTTACAATATTATTTCATTGAAAATAGTTGCGTTAAACTTTAAACTACAACTACATAGTCTATTTTATTAAATTGATTATTTAGCCATCTTTCAGAATGTGTTTAAAGTTTATTATGGAATATTTTCTACGAAACGTACCAGAATATAGGATATTGTCGAGAGATAATCTTTGAGAAACTGTTGAAGGTGAAAAGGTGAATTTTGATGTGTGTGTATATGAATTCATTACTTGATTCACCTCAATGGTTTGGCACCTTTATTAATATTTTTGCCTTGAATTTTCCAAGCACAAATCTGTGTATGCTCTTTACATCGTAATAAAAGATAAATTCCCTTTAAATAATTTTTTTTTACACGAAATTATGAATTTGACGATAACAACACTGTAGCAAATTCACCTGGAAATTGTAATAAATAATCAATATTGGAATACAAAAAAAAAAAAAACATCGAAATGGAAATATAACGCAGTCACTTCCTTTGCAAATCCATTCATTCCCTTGAATTAATTGATTCGAATTATAATGAAACTGATTATAATTACTGGATTTTAATGGTAAAAATCAAATTTAGTTGAATTTAAGCGATCGATGGCAATGCAAACCGTTTTGCAAGTGGAAATTCAGCAAGCCCGTCAAAATCTACAAAAAAAAGTTTGATTGCTTTATGGAAATTCAATGCTTAACAATTAGCTGACTAAAACGCAAACCATTGCGAATGTTTTCGCACTCTGAATCGTATGGAAAAAGCCAACTAAAATAAAGTGTAAACATAAACCTATACGCAAAATTCCATTTGGTCATACGAAAGAATGTGTGTTATAACACTCTGTGCGAAGGAGTCATTCAATATTGCCATTCTTTTGTATGGTGTTTTTTCCCTTGTGTTCTGCTCTACCAATGCTGTTACAATGAGGCCCATTGGGAATGTGAATATTGTGATTGCTTTGTCTACGTACTTTCAATAAAAAGTGCGATTGAAATCCGCCATAATTGATTTGCACGCGGATGTGTAAATAGTCTGCCGTTCAATGTGTCGCATCGATTCAATCCATTTTTTTTTGACCGAGTTATGTTTTCACACATGTTTTTTTTCCTTTTCTCATTCGTCAAATCAACATTGAAAGAGCAACTCGATAAATGTTGAGAAAAAAGATTCTCAAAATGCCATGAAAAACGAGAGAAAAATTTCAAAGCAAGTGACAATTCAACATTTCTTTTTATTTCTATTCTGTTCTGTTGCTTTAGCTATGCTGCCAGTCAGAAGAATTGATTTTTATATACCGACTATATTACGTGTCGCAATTGTCAAATCGATTCATTTGAACAATGGTGCAAATGCGAGACCGAACAAGAATGATATCAAATATGCGGCAAATTGCGATAGATGTGAATAACAAGTAAATTCATTGAATGAAAAATCTTTAGTCAAGAAATAACATCATAGTGTGAGAAGGAAAGCGAAACAGATAAAACAGAAGAAAAAACAATTCAACATAATACAATATGTTGGCAGAGATAAAGAGATTGAATGGTACACATTTTTGTTATACCTTTTCTTTTCGCACATGAATTGAAAGGCTCCGAGGAAAAATGTTACACAGAAAAGTTCCGTGGAAAAATGTTATTATTCAATGTATTTGTTGTTGTTTTTTGTATATTGAATACACTGAATAATTACATTTTTCCACGGAACTTTTCTGTGTAACATTTTTCCTCGGAGCCTTTCAATTTCAATGGTAAAATTGTGCAAAACATTTTGTTGCTTTACACAAATTCAAGTTACGTGGAAATTATTTGATTTTATATGCAAAATACAGTTGAATCCGAATTGAACATGTCAAAATAGATAACGCATAGAGCAAAAAAATGAAACATCAATATATCATGACATATATTTTTTCGAGCGAATATCAATTTAGTGGGAACATATGTGTATGATAAAAATCAAAACAAACACGATGAAGGAAAATTGAAAAGAGAAAACAAAAAACAACAAACAAATGGCGAGATGAGAGGATAAAACCAATCAGCGATAGAGAGAGAGAGAGAGAGAGAGAGAGAGAGAGAGAGAGAGAGAGAGTGAGAGTGAGAGAGAACGACAGAATGATAGAATTCATATGTAGATTCATATTTGACAATTTGATCGATGAACAGGAATTAATGCGATGATTTTCATTTTCTTCTTTTGTTTCTTCTAGGTATCCGAACCGATATTGGCTAAAACATTTCATCGCAAAGTTCAAAGCAAAAAGGTGTTCACCCATCGAGAATCATTTGATACGATTATCGCAAAGACTGAAGAAAAATTGGCACAGGTAATAATAAATCCAATCAATATAAACAAATATATATTATGCATTGTGTGACTTTCATTGCCGCAAATTTGGTGATATATCAATGATATAAGAGAATAATATAAGTGAATATGCCAATAAGGTCAATTGGCTAATATTTCAAACGTTTGCAGTCTTCAATTTTGACAACCACATTATAAAAGCGCACAAACACATTCCATCACATCAATTTACAAATCATTCGGGGATATTTCAAAAGAATACAACACCATCGTCTGGATCATATATGAATCGTATAAGATTAAAATGTGTTTCGTCTTGTTGTTGTTATTGTTTAGAATGTTTGTTATTTGTGTTTGGAAAAAACTTTAGAAATTCATTATTGTCCATAGAGTGTTTGTTTAAGAGCAAAAAAGACTGATGAATGAAATCAAAATCAGGAGCTATTAGTAAAACAAACCGTCATCTACAATGAAAGTGTGTTGACCTTCGTTATTTGATGGAAATTGTAACCCTAAATGAAAACAAATAGAAAAAGCGAAACGAGCGTTTCATTTAATGTTGTTTTGGGTAACTATATAAATAAAGAGCGTAAAGCACAGATAGCTTTGTGCAGCCACGAATCGACAATTCGATTCAAGTTCATTTTTAGATCGTGTTCGTTTGAAACAAAAGTTTTAATTTTGTTGTCTCTCTTTGCTCTGTTCGCCGGAAAGCTTATTCCCCATGCTTACCGCGCAGTTGCATCGGCCAATCGAAATTTGATTTTGAAGACTGTGCGGAAAAGTAATTCTCTACTGAAGTTAGATACCATTAAATACCAGTCCAATGACGTGAATGGTAATTGAAAAAAAACCAAATTTGCAACAATTCAAGAAAAGGCAATATTACTGCTTGTTTGCTGCCTTTCAACGACAAGTAGAACCAAAAGTTTGTCCATGACGAAAAAAAAACAATGTTTGTGTACACAACAAATTTCAAAAATAGAATGAATCAACAAATACACTTTGCGGATTTAGAAAGCGTAAGAAAGAGAAGAGAGAGAGAAACACTGTGCACATTATTTACTAAAAATTCATACCGATTAATTTGCATATAGCTCACTCGATCTTAGTTTTAGACTTGGCAAAACATTTTCACTTTATGTACAAATGGACAAAATGTATCGAAATGGTGAAAAATGAATACACATAGAGTATGAAGACTGTGAGGGAAAGAGTGACATAGAGAAAAAAGAGAGAGAGAGAGAAAGAGAGAGAAATTGTTGAGCAAACTTCACAATTTGGGATTTTCTTCGAGCCAAAAGACTAAAACAAATAGCAAGTCATCAAGTACATCGTCATCATATAAATTATTTTGCATCTCGCACTTACTCTCGCATTCTCTTTCGTTGCGAGTCTAATTATGAACTCCATTAGCTACAATACGATATGCGGCAACCGTTTTTTCCGATCCAACCCCTTTTCTCGTCCTCGTTCACTCTCACTCTGTCTTTCCCTCTCTTTTTATTTTCATCGCCTCCTTTCTTGCTCTTGCTCTTACTCGCCTCTCTCTCTCTCTCTCTCTCTCTCTCTCCCTCTCACTCTGTTTTTATTTTTTTCAGATTTTTACTCAAATGCACATACTCGATTTTTCGTTCAATCGATCAATGGATTTTAGTGCATGGTTTTGCGTAATTGGTGCTGAAAATAAAAAAAATGCGAAATTCCCAAATGTAAAATGAGCGCATTGGAAAAAATTTTGTCGACTGTATGCTATGTATATATGGATGTATGTATGTGTGGTGTTTAATAGGAGCATTTCATAAGGCATTCATTGAACTTGGATCCACTTGATGCAAAGTTAATATTCACAGTTGGATTTTTATTTGCCAATTGAATTGCTAGAACCTTTTTCAAGCATTTTTATGAGCGCCACATGGCGAAGTCATTTCTATATACATTCTTTTTTAAGGAGTATAATTTATTAGTGCTAGGTTGAATAGCAATCCGGTGAGTGAGCTTCGTACCGCTGCCATCCTAATTACTGCCACTCTTTAAAGCTGTCCAACTAAAAATAATTCGCATATTGTGGCCAACTTCGTTTTCAATCCAACTCGTCGTCATCCTTTTATTTTAACTTCTTTCTGTTTGTTTGTTTGTTTTAATGCTGTTTGGTTTATCACTCTTCAACGCATTTTCATTACACAACTTTTGCATCGCACTTTTATTCGTTTAGTTCCTATCCATATTGGTTTCTCTTTTCTTTTCGCTCTCAACAAAACATACAAACTTATTGCACTCTATTCACAAATCTGTCTCTCTGGATAAAATGAGAAAACTTGCCATATTATTTTGTTATTTTATTTTCTATTTGTCAACGAAATTTTTTGCCATTGTCTGAACAAAAGGCATTCTCTCTCGCTCTCTCTCTCTCTCTCTCTCTCTCTCTCTCTCTCTCTCTCTCTCTCTCTCTCTCTCTCTCTTTCAACTGAGCCAATAATATTGCCCGTATTAACATCAAATAACACAAAGTCGATTGTGTATGCGACTGACATTTGCAAGATTTTGTAAATTGTTTTTGTTTGCCATTTGTGTGCGGCATGTCGAATATTTTGCACATTTTTAATACAAATTCATTGTATGCAATGTCTCAGAAATAGCAACTTATTTTGTCATCGATCAAACTTTTTATTGATATTACAAACATAAGACCAGTGATCGGCCTAACCATTGACATTTTCCATTGTGCTTTTCTCTGTTATTCGATGTTTAAATGAAATCAACATTTACTTACTTGGATCTATTGAAAACAATTCAATTTACAAATGCACGAAACAAAAATGAGAACAAAAAAGAAGAATTAATTTTCAATATAATTTTAGCATTTCATTCAGAAAGGATTTGGAGTCCGCAGCATTTTTTTTCGTTTGTTTTCTCCTCTTCTTGAAACATAATCAAAATGAATTGTTTTTCTTTTACTTTATGAATACGCAGATGCCTTGAGCTAAAAAGATAGAGAAGCGAAGAAAAAATATGATCATGTGTCATCATAAATCTCTTCAAATCATAAAATGGGAAAATCTCAAAGCAAAGAAACTGAAATGAGAATACGGGAGGACTGTAATAACGCGCGCGGGTCCAAAAAAAAAAAATTACAAAGCCAAACAAAAGAAATGTTGCATTGTCGGCATCAAATAGATCGCATGTGACAAATCGCAATGATTTTATTGTCAAGTTTGAGTTATTTAGTGATTTGAGCTGTTTTTCTTCACGAATACATTTTCAAAATGCTTCGCTTTGACTTATCTTGTTTATTTGTGCATGTAACAGCATATTGTGGTCGCCTATACTTTTCGTTAAATTCATCATCATTGACCACGACACATATAGAATTTTTATGTATTTTCCTTTTATGGTTAATAATAGTGGCCAAATGTCAAACGTGCTGCATTTGGCGCGAATGCTATAAAAACAAGAAAAAAACGTGTGCCAATATTAAGCGAAAACATTTCATTGAAATAAATGTGGAAAATTCAATGTGTGTGTATCAGCAATCGGTTAACCATCAAAAGAGATTAGTGTTACTCTTCAAACGAAATATGTGTTGTCAACGTGTGTATGTTTGTTTGTTCATGCGATAATTGAAGATGCTAGTATAAACAGCAACAAAAATTTAAACAATACAAACACTTGAGAATTCATGGTTTTGCCCAATCTCGGATTTCCCTTTGATGTGTTTCAATGTTCATATGTAATAATATTGATATTTATGAGAGGGAGTGTGTGAGAAAGGGAAAAAGTGAAAGAAACAGAAAGAATGGAAGAAAGATAGAAAATGTGATTCTCACACATCAATTCACAATTGATTTACGACAATTGTGCAGATCTCACGCGCCTTCGAACAAATTCAAAATTTCATCACAACATTAATGGTATCATGAGGCATTGCAATGCCTTAATGCGTTGAACATCCAATTCCACTAGGAATAAATTTCAATTCTTATACAGTTTTGCAATGAATTATGACCACTGAAATCTTTTTCCAATTCTACTGGTTTCTGCTAGCAACAAAGGCATTCAGACTTGAAGAGAAAAAACACACAAAAAATAAATTCAAATAACTTTGGCGCTTTTATTCCATTATCAGTGATGAGCATCCTGTTTCGAACAAAGCACTAGTTGGGGAAAAAAATGCAAAACATTTGTGAAGTGGATATCAAAACGGACGAATGAATATAACAAAGAAAAAGTGAAAAAGACAGAATTTTATAGCGAAAGACAGCAGGAGAGATAGAGAGAGACATATGAAGAAATACAGGAAGAAAACGAAATCGAGAACAAAGAAGAAAAAAAAATATGTTGTAGACGCGTATAAGAAGTCAAAGCGATGGAATTATCATACAGTAGATAATGAGTGTGACGTGCGTTCGAGCATTCATTAAGCATCACCAACTGACAAATACATTCGTATAAGTCCAAGCTAAACATAGATAAAGTGAAATAAAGAAGAAATGCTTAAACGGTAATTAGAAAACTTCTTTTTATCGAACCATTGCAATCAGGCTTGAACTTTTTATCTATGTTTCGCAAATTTTTCACCTCGCCTCCAATCGCCTTTTCTTCTGTTTCTTTTCATTCACTCGACTAAATTATTCTAATGGAAATATCGCTTGAATCGAAAACTCGATATACTTATGGCTGTGATGTTTATCTCTTATTCGTTAGATACTTTTCACGCAACTTTTCATCGAATTAATTTACCGTGCTGCATTTTGATTGATCAAATAGTAGAAATGGCGTGATTTGTTTGGGTAAAAAATTTCCAATTCGCTCAAGTGTTTCGAAAAGAAGTTTCATTTTTCTTCTCGATCTTTTGCCGACAGAAAAAAGAAAACCAAAACGATTAAACGAAAAGAAAAAAAAAAACGATTTTTCTGCAAAGTATAATATGTTTCAACATTGAAAATACCTTTTAAAGATTACAGTGTAAGTTATGCATCAAGTTCAATTACATTTTGAACAAGTTTTATGATAACAGGATAAAGTGACCTGTCTCCAGAACATTTCGAAAATTGATTTGATTCGCTGAAAAATTATTTCCATTTTTGGAGTTTGTTTGATTTGTTGGTCTATGCCAATGAAATAAAAATTTGTTTAAATAATGTGCTGAGTAAAATGTGGCGAGATTATGTCAAGAGTTTATGTCACGTAGAGAGAAAGTTTCATTTAAAAATAAGTTTCATAATAATATAGTTGTAAAAAGTCGATACTTTTGCTTATATTGCTTTGGTTGCAGCTCGATGAAATGAAAAAATACATTCTAAATAATGATATTTTAATTGGTTGCGATTCAAAAACACAGAAAATTAGGTCACTGAAAAGATATATTTTTGTTTTAATTTTTACCCAAACTCAATTTTCAGTTTTAGTTGTCTGACCAACTTTATTAAAAATGAAGCGCATTTATCTTCATTTGTTCATTGTACGTCTATTAGATGCGTAGAAATAATAATCTCATACTCAGTTTTCCATTTGATTTTTATTTTCAGTGTCGCATGGATTATAAGCATTGTTTTATGTCCCATCGCCAGCAGCCCAGCCAACAAACTCTAACTAATTACATCGATTCACATAATGCATACGTTCAACAGCTGCACACCACAAACGCAATGCTTGAATCGTACAATATGGACACAATACCACAATTAATGCAAGAACTTGAGGATATTTACAGCGATTTATGCGGTATTGTGTCAGAGGCAATTTTCAATGGTGCCGATATTATTTCGGCTAAGGTAAATATACTAATTTCCATTTGATTTTGTTGCCAATAATTTTTAAGCTTTCAAAAGCTCATGCTTTAGAAGATAAAATTAGTGATAAACTAGAGAGGCAACGTAAAAGAATAGTTTGAGTGTCCAATGTTTGTGTGAAATGCCACTTGAAATTGTAATGATGTCATAAAAACAGTTTAATGTTAGCCACAGCCGTTGTTCTGTAAAAATAAAAATTTGATGTGATTTCTCAAAATGTATTTTAATGAAATGATATATAATTCACAATTCATATGTTGATGATATTTTCAGGCCAATGATCAATTAAAACGTTACGATAATCTAACGAATCAGTGCAAAGCAATATCGCCACAACAGGATTTGAATAGTTTTGTGAAAATATTGCAACCCGATTCACCACCAAAAGTTCCTAAAAAGTCATACGCTGCACCAACCAATGAAGTTGATGAGGTAGGCACTTCAATTTTCACCATCAAGGTGAACTTGATTTCCATAAATGACATGAATTTATTGTTTCGTATGTGACAAAAATGGTTCAATTGCGTCCAAATGGAAAAATGGATGGTTTGCGCTCAATAAAATGCATGGTCTGTACATTCGCCATCGCAAACAAAAAAAAAAAAAAAAAAAAAAGATGAAAAACGCATCACAGTATCATCTATATACAGCAAAGATGATAAAAAAATCCATAATAAGAAATTTCAAATGATGAATCACCGAAAACGAAACAATTTTGAAATGTTGAGCAATATTCAATGTGACATTTTCAATATGAATTTTGTATTTGATGTTTAGGACCAGTCACCCATACCATTTAGAAATGAGCTTATTGTAGATCGAAATGCAACAATTCAAATCCGTCCTTCAGTAGACGCACTAAAAAGAGAAACCATTGAAATTGAAACACAAATCAAACAGCTGCAGGTGAAAAACGTTTTATTTTATCCCAGTCGGTGATTTCAATTTGGTTGTTTTTTTTTTTCTTTTTTTTTTATTCGTTCTTTTGAAATTCTTCTTTTTTATTTTCGAAATTTATTTGTATATATGTATGATGTAGTTGGATATTTTCTGTTCAATAACGTGCACAATGCACATACATATATACAAGGCTCTACTCTCAATAATTCACCAATCAATATTCATTTCTATTTGATTTTCATCTTTTTTTTTTCTTCTTCGCTGGGGGTTTTCTCCATTTTTTTTTTCAATTTTAACATAAAACTCTCAGGAATCGATGGAGTCTTTAATTCGAGCGCAAATTCGTGTACTTGAAAGTCAACTGTTCAATAAATCAAGTGAACTACAGGAGGATATTTCGATGAAGAAATTCGATTTGCAAACAAAACGATTGCATTTGGCAGCATTACGGGCTCAGGTAAGTCCTTATCAAACATGGTATATTTTTATAAAAAAAACATAAACACATATTCGAAATGTTGGTCATTGTTTATTTTTTGTGTGCAACTATTTGAGTTTCCGTGTACTCTCATCATTGCACATATAACCGTTGAAAAAATTGAAACTTAAATTCAATTTAGAAGAACAAATGCATTTTTTTTCAAACGATACTGGAACTGCAAGTGAAATGTTCTGGATGTGTTAGTTTGACGTGGAGGTTGTTTGACGTTTGGTTTTCTTTTTCTTGCTCTCTCTCTCTCTCTCTCTCTCTCTCTCTCTCTCTCTCTCTCTCTTTATTTTCAGTACAATTTCGGCACACAAATAACCCAAATTAATTTACAACGTCTTCTGTTTTCCATTATATACATACGAATATGATATCCAGAAATGTACAAATATATACAAACATCAACATTAGGCACTCTGAAACGTTACCATGAAAAATATATCGAAAGTAGGAATATGGATTGCATAAAAGTGTTAAGACAAAATGCAATCAAAACTCAATTAATTTAGTGTGGATTTTTTAGTTATGGATAACGAGTGAGCTTTTTAGTTTATTTTATTTTCTTTTCATCTCTTCGTGTGCTACTCTGTTTCGCGCTTTAATACGCGATGAGGAACCAATATGCCATTTTCCCAATGTTGGATTTATTCTTATGAATTGTGATAAAGCATCAAAATTCATTTTCTTCTCCGTTGTTTACTCTTTTTTTTTGACTTGATCCCATACTGCACGCTTTTCAATCAAAATTCCGTAATATATTTTTCGGTTAGCATTTTAATCCAAAATGATCCTATGTCAATTTTTTCAGTTGGCATTGGTTCTGGATTAATTAACAATCAATAAATATACTTAGTAAACAGTGGCGATAAATTGCAAACAATCTCAATTTGTTCCAAATCCACTCATATATACGAACCCAAACATTTAAAATATGTTCTTATTTTAAAGTGACGAAAAAAAACCCAAAAATAACGAAAATCAATTTTTTTTCTTGTTCAGGATTTTTTCGGTCAGTTATATCTCAAGTGGACTAAATTTAGAAAAATTGACAGTAATATTCAGTTGAAGAGTCAGAGGACCAAAGTTGGAACAAATGTGAATTTGATTTTGAAAAGTTTTTTACTGTGACTGAATAAAAATATGATTCTTCTAACATTTTCGAAGTTTTCCCTCACGTTTTTTTGAATTTTTCCGTTTTAAAATAATCCAAAGTGATAAAATGGTGAATTGGAAAGTAAATCGAAATTGACACATGCTTTGAATTATTTATGACAATAAAAAATGACATAACACAAATACATAGACAGAACTCTCTGATGCCCATTTAAATTGAGTGTCCGGTTGAATCGGTGTGAATTACTTATGAGAACAATCGAGTGAAATGATGTCATTGTTTTCACAGTTAATGGATTTTCGATCACATAACCAACAGAAGATCTCACTATGTTTTATGGTTGTTTTTTATTAGAAATATGAATATATACTCTTTCTTTCTCTCTCTCTCTCTCTCTCTCTCTTTTCATCGCTCTTTCTTTTTCGCGCATTTTATAGGTCCACAAGCCAACATGTTCCATTCTATTATACGGATTTCTATCCGTTCGATTGTTCCACGGAACTGTCAACAAAAAAAAAAAAAAAACATTTGATTTGTGGCTCTCACTAGCAAACTGTATGATGGCTTTATGATACGCTTGATTCATTTTCTTCTCCATTCTGTGATACTTTGTATTTAATGTTTGTTTGCTTGTTTGTTAAAATGGTTAAAAACTCCTGTACTATGTATGTAATTTACGTGCATTTTTTGTGAATGCAAACGGTTCATTGTTCGAAGTTTCAAGGAAACACACAATTTATGGGGTTCTTGCTTATTTTGTCCGCATTACATGATTTTACTTTCATATAACAGTGCCGAGACAATGCTGAATAAAACAAGCCGATTTCGGTTGACTCAACAACTTTATACAGACACCACAAATATATGAACACCAACACTCTTTCGCTCAAAACAAACGAATATTCAACGAACTACATGATTATAATCAAATCATATAGCACATAGTCTAAACCACGAAATTGTGTCAGTATTGCTGCAGTGTAAACAAAACAAATAGGTTGACATAAAAATGAGAATCGAAAATAAAGACATTGCATTACATTTTAAGCGCAAGCAGATTGTCCTGATGGTTCATACAAAGGTATCTGTGATGTTTATCTTTATGTGATGTTGACT
The DNA here is from genome assembly GCA_029041755.1 of Resseliella maxima. NCBI lineage: Eukaryota > Metazoa > Arthropoda > Insecta > Diptera > Cecidomyiidae > Resseliella > Resseliella maxima. The sequence continues at coordinate 97,862 of JAQOWM010000090.1, forward strand.
TTTTTATACTCAATACTTTATTCGATTCCAATTAGATACACACGTATCCAATGAAAAAAATCCGCTGATTAGTTATTAGCCATAGCAAACTAAAACCTCAACTCAACTTTCCCTTTTCTCCCTTCTCACTTCCTTCTGTCTTTTACTCTTACAAGTAAACATACCGAAGTGACGGAAAAATTTTTAAAAATTAACCATACAGCTATTTTTGAAATGCCAAAAAAATAACTCGGGCAAAATTTTGGGGGCCGAGTCCAAGGGGTTTCGATGCCAGGCACCCTGTAAAGGGCGAAAAATCGGGTTTTCATCAAAATTTTAATTTCTAAATCGTTAGAAATTTCACTTCGATGTCCTCGGCAAAGTTGTAGATCTAATCGAGATTAGAAACATTTCCGAACACACCACCCGCAAAATGCTACCCGGTCATGGGTTGAGCCAACCTTTAAATTGAATAGTTCTAAGCTGATCCTATGATCTCAAAGGGTGACATTTTAGGGGTGGTGTGTTCGGAAATGTTTCTAATCTCGATTAGATCTACAACTTTGCCGAAGACACCGAAGTGAAATTTCCAACCATTTAGAAGTTAAAATTTGATGAAAACCCGGTTTTCCGCCCTTTACAGGGTGCCTGGCATCGAAACCCCTTGGAGTCGGCCTCCAAAATTTTGCCCGAATTATTTTTTTGGCATTTCAAAAATAGCTGTATGGTTGATTTTTAAAAATTTTTCCGTCACTTCGGTATGTTTACTTGTTAGTTTAAGAACTTTCTTCCCTTCTCTTTTCAAATTTCCGTCTCCCTCTAACTTTAATCGTCGGCTTTGTGTATTATTTCCCTCTATCTTTCTCTGAGCCTCTCCTCCTATATAATATCCACCACTTTTTTCTTCATCTATTTGTTCTACCTCTTGACATGCAATTGCATTTCGATATTTCTTAAAATTCAAACATTACCAAACTGAGAGCTCATATAATTAAGAGTGAAATCAAAATTTAAAGAGAGAAATAAGGTCGATTTTGTCAATTTTCCAATGTTTACATTTATGCCCAATTTAAGATTCAGGCTATTGCATAGAACAACAAAAACCATTTACAAACACATGCCAACAGCAAAACTACAAATTCAAATTTACGACAAATAAAAAAGTTGAATATGAGCAAACACATATATTTACCATATTCAAATACATTTCTTCACATTGACAAAATTGTGTCTGTTGGCATGTATGGTACACGTATTCAGGTATAATCATTCCAGAATCCAGAGAAAAAGTAAAAAAAAAGTGAATAGAAAACAAATCAAACTGCACAAAATACTGTGTTGTGTATAAAATGTGAAAATGGATAGAATGCTGGATGAAAGCGAAAATGAGAAAGCATCATATATGGCAGCATATAGATTTGGTTCAGATATTTGTGGCGCTGGCGCAAAGCGATTCCATATAATTTGCTCTATTTTCTCATAGTAAAGTGTGCGCTCCAGTGAAGCGTGACACTTCACCATTACATTGTGCTTCACCATTTTTCACCCGAATGAGAAAAAGAGTAAGAGAGAGAGGGAGAGAAAGAGAAAGAAATGAGAAACAAAAAAGCTTTTACAAGTTTGGTCGAATAAAATAACATAAATGCTTATGAAGCTTCCCGAGGCACAGCGAGAGGCAGCTGAACGCGCTGCCGTTGATAAAGTTCAATGTATTTGTTCTCTTAGTCTATGCTCTTGTTGTGTTTGTATTACAGTGTGCGCTGTTGTAGGAGTGAAGTTTGTATTTTTGTGCGGCAAAACATTTCTCCATTTAAATCGGTTGTGACAGTGCGTGCATATACTGTTGTAGAATTTGTTGCTTGATGTTGACTGCTACTCCTCATGTGCTATATATAGAGAGAGAAAGAAAGAAAGAGAGATATAGAGAGAGAGAGAGAGAAAAAGAGAGAAAGATATATATATATATGTGTGTGTGTGTGTGCGTTCATTTGTATGTGCCATATACATTGCCAATAATCAGCTGAATCGTATTGTATATGATCTTCCCCCGTTGATGAAAAGAAGTGAGCAATCTGTATGAAGAACCATATTGCTGGCTCATTCATTTCCATTTGTGTTCATATCCATCATGTAACAAAGTTTTCATTTGGCAATGGCCAAAATATTCAAACAAGCGTACACAACAAACGAGACAGATATACGAAGATTGAGAGAGAAAAAATTGCAAGTGTGAACGAGATCGAAAGTATACACACTATACATTTATTTTTATCATCATCATCATCCACCGTAAATATTGCATGTTTCACATGCAGAATAGAATTTAAAATCAGTCACACCACAAACCAGTTAAATTCATACGAATACCATCATCGACAGAGAGAAAGAAAGACGACAAAATCCACTCTCTGACAGACCAAGACAAAGTGACATGTGAAATAATATTTTTCGAAAATTTAATGTACAGTTTTGTGTCATATCATCAAATCGTTCAAACTATGGTGATTACGTGAAATCGAAATTGAAAACAAGAAGAATATTATTTACTTGTTTTGAACAATTTGCGTTAAATCGATACGAAATATAACAGCCAGTTTACGTTTACGTTTCAATAACAAAAGGAATGTAAATACGACTGACATTTCACTTGTGATTGAAATATCGCTGTTGGCATTCATCGTCTCGACTTAGAACCGTCGTATGTGGCAACAATAAATCATTACTCGTCTGATTGTTTTACTTTGCGTATGTGCTTGTGGTAGTCCTCGAGTGTGTGTGTGTGTGTGTGCGTACAAAAAATACGAAAAACAAAAACAATAAATAAAGAACATTTAGAAAAGAAATTTAAAATAAAATAAAATAACGTAAAGTAAATATTTGTCTGTGATTTTCGTTATTTTCATTTTGACATCGTAGTCGAATAATATTTGTATACATTTTTTATACTTGTGCCAAAAACTCAAACATATTGTTGCCCCCTAACTATTCGCATTTTAATTGAACTTCATGTTTAAAATTGTCCGTTACAAAACGGAAGTAAATCGAAAGAACATATGGTCAACAAATCAGACCAAGCGTGAAATAAATTCTTACACCGAAACCATAAACAACACTGTGTGACAAAAAAAAACCATCTGCAGAGGTGAAGGAGATAAAGATACATTGACAAACAGTTGTTAGAGGAAAGAAGAAACGTCGATTTGAATACAATCAGAATGACATTGTGATATGAATGCAATAAGTTATTTGTTGTTTGCGATCTGAATCTAAAATTCAATCGAGTACAGTACACAGCCATCATTCATAAAGTGGAAATTCCGTAAATTCAATTATCCATTGCAGATTGGCACATTTCACTCATGCCACGCGTCGAATGATCTATAGCACAGAGAAGACGATGACGATGACGACGACCAACAAAAAAATCATAGTAAAAATACTTTGAATCCGCCAATTTGCATACAAATCCGAACATCCAATAGACGAATTACAATCTTTGCGATTTCGAAACAAGACTGAAAAATCCGCTCTTTACGATCGGCAAATTTATTAGATTTTTCGTTAGAAAAGTCACTAACCGAAAGAGAAGATATAAAAAATTCGAACAAAATAAAAAGACAGAATAATTTAACGAGCGAGAAAGATAAATAGAAAGAATAATAAAAAGAGAAATAGAAAGTGAAGAGGAATAAGTGGGATAGAAGGAAAAAAATCAGCAAACGAGTGAGTCAGAGAGAAGCGTTGCATTCAACTTGGTGGTGAAACATATACCAACGAATAGAATATAGAGCACACTGTGGACTAGAAAAATAGGTTACTGAGAAATTGATGATCGCTCGTTTTCAAGGGAGTTGAGAGAGAGAGAGAGAGAGAGAGAGAGAAGCACGCGTGCTGCCACATTCTCATGCAACTGTATTTTCTTGCCTATTCATTCATTCATTCGTTCGTTTTGGCTCAAAACGCATTTTGATTTCTGAATTATTCTGCTGTTGTTGTTGCTGTTTTTATTATTATTGTGTGTACGGTGTAGAATACCGTTAGCGCCTCCTCAGTCATTTGCGTCGCATTGCATCCACATATCGTGTGCTGAAAATAAAGAAAAAATCAACCAAACAACCGCACACAGAACAAAAGAACTATCGAGAAAACGAAGTAGAAAAGCAAGCGAAAATAATTGCAAGCTTCTTATCCCTAACCAAATAAAGCGATAAAAGTTCACAGTCGCGGTTGATGCTAACGCTGGGTGGTTGATATGAGCACGAAAAACGCGTGTGCAATACCATATGCATGCAGTATAACGTCTGAAGTAATTTGAAATATTATCATTCATTTCCGCACTGGAACACTGACTCAATACAGAAAATTCAAATATAAAGTACTCTCCGTGTTCGACTTAGTAATTCGGTGGAATATCTCTCACAAACATAAACGGAAACCGAAACCAAAAAACAAAAAAATAACACGTAACCAAACGAAACGAAAGAAATTTCCAAGCTCAGAGACAAGCGACAAATAAACGTATCAGCGAATATAAATACAAGGTAAAGAAAGCAACAGGGTGACAGATTTCGTATTTGAAAAGTCAAAGTGCGGGTGTGGATGAACATCACTATCATCATCGCCATCATCATCAAATATTAAGTGTGTTTGATGCTGTTTGTCGTTACACATATTTTGCGGGCATTCTTCACTAAGCGGTAATACACAATCATCTGCTATTGATGCTGTTGCTGTTGATGCTGCTGCTATTCAGTGATATATACTTAGGTTTTTAATCAATCTCGGCATAATTCATTTCGTTCTACCGCTGCCATAGTTTTCATGAACTCGCGCTACTAAAACACATTACTATCATTTCACTTCTCTGGGCTGTTTTTTTTTCTTTTTTTTATTTTACCTACTTTGGATTTAACACAGTGTGTCTATCTCATGATAACTACTGGTTAAACATTGAATGTGTTTTTCCTGCCCTCACACTCAATACATTCCACACAGTTATTCCATAAAGGCGGATTGTGTGAGAGATTAAGAGAAAGAGGAAGAGATTAAAACAGACGAGAAAGAGAGAAATAGAGAGTAAGAGTGAGAAAGAGTGAGTGAGTGAGAGAGAGAGAGAGAGAGAGAGAGAGAGATAGAAAGGGTAACAGCGAAAGACAGAGCAATAGTTTGTTATATGCATATTCGTTATATATTTTCTGTGGCTTGCAACATAGTGTGAACTCAATTTTATTGGCCAAAAAGCGTTGAAATAGTTCTAAGTTACACTCTTGTTATTGTTGTTTCAACTCTAATGGTAACGGTAATTTAAAACAGTGCGTGCTGTGTGTGAGAGAGTGAGAGAGAGAGCTCCTAATAGTTAAGTGTATTTTGCGTTCGACCAGAATTTTCAGACTCTGGTTTGTTCATTCGATGGTTTAAAAACTTTGCTGTGAGCTTATTTTTATTTTTTTATTTTTTTTTTTTTTTTGCTCTCGTTGAACACAGAATTAACGTATGATTTGCATCGAAAATTCATTTGCTGTTGGTGTGAATTAAGGCAAAAACCGAAAAATTAGAGAAGTGAGAAGTTCAACAGAACAAAAAATAGAGAGAAAAAAGCAAATAAACATAAATTGAAACAAAAAATGAAAGAAAAATCCAAATAAATGCCATCGAAAATATCAATTTACATCACAATGCAAGTGTGACAAGGGCGAAAATAACAAATAAAACGAAAAGAAAATAGTGGCTGTGAAATTTGTTCATATGCATAAAAAAAGCACATACATATATTCATTGTGTATATGAATAACAATTGTCGTGTAAAGAGAATTCCTTTTTAATGTCGCACATTCATTGAATAAGATGTGCATTTGACACTCTCTACTCATGATTATGATTACTTCAACTATTTGTGTAATTTCCGTGAAAAGGCAGACGAACAAAAAAAAAAAAAACAACAACAACATATGAATGCTGCGAGAAACAGCCTGAATAAAGTGAAATAAAAATATAAATATTTGTATCATCATAGCTGTGAGCTGAGCATAAGCTATAGAAAAATTCAAATACATGTTATCCAGAAAAGTTTGTGTGTGACATAAATTGCGTTGGAAGAGCCAAATCAGCATTTCCATCCAAAGTGAAAGAGAGCGAAATAAGAAGAAAATAAAACATAGAGGGGGAATAAATAAAGTGAAAAAAATCAGCTTTAGCGTGCATTAATGTTTCGCGATATTTCACATAATTAACGAAATCTCCATTAATGCAAACACTTTTTCGTCTTCGATAAAATTTTTAATTCGAAAGATTTGCGCGCGTGCAATTTCCAGATAAACCAAAAGGACGATTCAAGAATCAAAGCACAGAGCAATACAATAAGCAATCTGTGGACAATTAAATCGAAGTGGCACAGCACGCGCGCTTACATACAACTAAAACCAAATAAATAAGTCCAACAAATGCACATCTCAATTTTGTGTCTACTATCGAATACAAATTCAAATACGCACAAAATTCCAAATAATTCAATATACGAAACAAATACAATATGTTATTTTTTTAAACGATAAAACATTCAACAACAGAAACAATAACAAATGATAAAACCATTGAAAAAAGCATAGACATTTTCATATATTTTGTATAGATAGTTATGAATCTGAAAAAAAAGAACGAGAAAAAAATTACAAAAAGAAGAAAGAGAGAAAAAAACCAGATTTTGAATCAAATCTCAGCATTATTTAGGTTGAATGTCGAAACGCGCACAAAAAAGAGAATCAACTCGTCGTATATTTCAAGTGATAAATGAAAATCGATAATAATTAAGTAGAATTTATAAAAAAATTATCTCCATGACCCATCAACCGACCCTTTTCAAATACAAATCAACAGATTTATTGACAAACAAAATAAATACACGTTAATCGATCGCATAGCAAGTAACATAATTAAAATGCTTTGTTATTAGACTTTGTAGTTGAAGCTGTTTTTTTTTTCTCAAGTGAAAAGCTAATCAAACCAACGTCATCGTAGTGATTGAGTGAATATTCAAAGTACATTGAGACTGATATAGAGAAAAAAAAGGAAAGCGAAAGAATATATTTAGAAACAAAAATTAAACAAACACATAGAAGCAGCAAGTGCTTTGAAAAGCCTAGTGAAACGCGAGAATTATCCGCGTGTTGCGTATTTATTTTTGGATTTATTTAAGGCGCGTAAAAAGTCATATTCATCGTATCGAGCTGAGAAATAATGGGCTGGATCTCATTGCGACTACATTTTGTAAGTTCGACCAATATATATTATTCACATCGATAGAATATATATCAAATAATATATTATGTCGTGTCCGCCTATTTTATTTTTGAACTAATAACAATGTTAAATATTCAAGAAAATCGAAATAACGTTTGTATGAATGTAGCAGCGAGAAATCAATTGAAACACACAGTGAATTGAGATTTAGATATTCTTTATTCGGTGTCATATTAAAATTTCGATTTGTATTCGGTTTTGGTTTTGATTCTATTTCCGAATTTAGTTATGAAATGTGCAATTTGAACATCGTTTCTCCATTTAACAGCTTTAATCCGGTTGAACAACGCATTGAATTCGATGTGAATTGGTCAGAATTTTGTTTTCAATGCAACTAAATAAATCAGAGAAATTGTGAGCATTTGTAGCATTGTAATTGTGAGCATTTGTAGCAACAATTATGCATTTGTATCGAAATTTTGATTATTGGATTTTAATAATATGTTGCTACGAATCGTTCATTATAATTAGTCTTATAAATCGCAAGGATTAATTGACACTAAAATGATAAACCAAATGAATGATGCATATAACAAAATAATACTTCGATTCGCTAGAGGAACAGCTTTTAATGAAGGTCAGTATCTATAATTAATAGCTCAACAATAAATACAAATACTGAACCTGATTATATCGCAATATTCAATGGATTTTATTACAACATTCAAACTAGCCGCTAGCCATTGGATTATATCGCGTGAACATTCTATTTAGCTTGAATCTATTTTCGTGATTTAATATTATGCTTATCGATTGAATTTTCTATTGGTGTGTTAGGGCGTGTTAGTGTGTGTGTGTTTGCAAGAGAGTTTGAGCGCACTTTCAAGAGAAAGAGAAAAAGAAAAAGAGAGAGAGAGAGAGAGAGAAGAGAAAGAGAGAGAGAGAAAGAGGGGGAGAGAAAGAGGGGGAGGGAGGTAGGCAGGAGCTAAGAGTAAAAGTAAGTCAGTAGACATGATATGAAGGGAAAGAACGAGGGAAATCGAGAAAGTGTGTGGTTGTTTTGGTTGATTGTGCCTTCGAAAATTGAATTCAACACACTGCTTCATATTTTTGGAATATTATGTAATCGATTTGGTTGATGACAAAAATCGTGTTAAAATCGAAAGAATGCATACACTTGAAAAATACATGCATCCTTTTCCCACGTCCATATTATCGTGCAATTGTCCAAAAGAGCATCATTGTCCACGTATCAAGCATACTCGTGTTAAGACTTTGTGTATTTTGTGCATCGTTAAATCTGAAAATAGTCAACCAATTTAGATTATATAGAGAAAAATAATTCAAAATTGTACAATGCACTATTGCTTGACATACAAATCATAAAATCAATTGCTCTCGATCTAGAACACAACTAAAATAGCACAACAAGAGGAAAAAGCCACACGTCTATTTAATTAAAATGTATTGGTTGGCGAGAAAACCGTCACTTGCAAAAGCAATTAAAAGTTGAAAGTGCAGATTTGGCACAATTGATTGGACAATTTATACGAATTGAAATGCAGAAAGGGCCATATTGCCCCCATAACTTTTTGCGTTTAAATTTTCAAAGAAATTGTTCAATGTTCAACATTCGTTTACCAAATATTTTAAATGGTGCTCATTTATAAATTATTCTTTTCACAATTTATAATAGATGAACAAACATTCCATACATCAGAAACTCATTGACTGTGTAATTTCATTTGCAATAATTATGATATTTTCATTACAAATTTTACCAAAACTAAAACTTTTACTTTATATCTTGCGAACCAATCAGTTCCGTACAAAATAGACCGCATTTTGTACAGTTTTGCCTTGGATATATAACTAAATAGTTGTTTTTATGTACAAAACTTTCCAACCAAAACTAATCCATAATTAATTTTCCCATTCCTATTGGCTGTTATACAATGAATGGAGCTTTTTCACTTCCTATTCAATCCCTTGTCATTCTCTCTCTCTCTCTCTCTTCCTCTTCCTCTTCCTCTTCCTCTGTTGTGTCCTCACTTCTTCAACTTAACGTGTAGATCAAAACCACACATGTAGTTATTTCAAATTGTCTACAGCTATTTTTTATTGTTCGTTTCATTCAGTTGTCGGCTTTGAAAAGTGTATTTCAATTCAGGGTCTATTGATTTGAAATTAAATTAATTTAAGTTGAATGACATTCGCGTGATTTATGTTCGAATATATATCCAATCGCTATAACCAAATTATTGAGCCAACATAAATCATAATCACCATCACTTAATTTCACAATTTTTCTGTCACATCTACTTGCATATAGGCGTAACAATGGAATATGGTGGCGTTTTAGTTTTTATTTTTCTAGTAATTTTGAACGGAAACTTACATTATCAATCAATTAATTTGGTTATTTTGCTCAGCATTAAATACCGACTAGAGGCAATGAGTATTTTCATTGTGACCATAGAAAATTGTGATTTAAATTATGGATGTGCCTTGAAAGTGGATCGTTTGAATATTCTGTCGGAATTCGGCTAGGTTTTAGACGATTGTTGAAAAGATACAATTAAATTTTATGTTGCCTTACATTGGTTCTGGGAAATTTTACCTTAACCATTCAATGGAATAACATCAAAATTGGTTCATACCCATACAATACTTGATACATGATTTTCATGTTTTATTCATGCTAGGTCACCAGAAGAACAAATGAATGAACCAAATGGAAAAATATTCCGAAAAATAATGAAAGGAGAAGTTTCATTTTCTATATTTACTTGTATGATGGTTTCACAATTTTACCAAGACGACATCCACAGAATAATAGATTTTACTCGATTGCTTGTTACTTGCCGTTATCTCTCTCTCTCTCTCTCTCTCTCTCTCTTTCTTCCTCTGTTTCGCCCTCAATCTTTCGCTCTTGCTTTAGCTCTCTCCCTTATTCTACTTACCTCTCACTTACTCTTTTGATCACTCTCACACTCCCTCAGTCTAACAAGCGTTCACTCAATCCCTCTCCCTCGGCACATTTTTTTACTATTTGTATTTTTTTCTGGCATGGACCAATGAAGTTGAATCGCAAATTTTGCGCATTGCCAACAATATTTTATCGAAATACCGAATAAGGAAAAACAAATAATGTGTCATAGTCGCCACAAAAGATATATTATATTCGATATCATATCTTCTAAAAAGAATTTATTCTTTCTTTTTGTTTTGGTTTGGTTTGGTTTTCTTTTGTTTTGTTTTGTTTTGTTTTGTTTTGTTTTGTTTTTATTTATATGATTGGGCATTCTAGTCGACCGTTTTCATCATTGTCAACGAAATTTATTGCCGTTTTGTTCCCAATTCAATGATAGAAATATGAATGCCAACATTGGAATATCTTTCTCGTGTCTTTCTCGTCCTATTCTCTTCGTGTATCTTCTGTTCATTTTTATTCTCATTCTTCATGGCTGCGTATTCTCATTCATATCCATATCCATATTCATATTCATATTCATATTCACAAACGTTGAATTTTCAACACGTGTATGTATGTCAAATCAACTTCATTTCGTAGATAGAAATGGATCTGTTTATTCCTTGATTATTCTTCGATCAAATTATATTATATACAATGTCGAAATTGAGCAGAAAATGATTTTGGCATAATTTCATTTAACAAACAATATTTCGCAGAACTTTTACGTAGTTCCAATTTATGAGAATTTTATTGTGTATTGTTTGCAAAACAGATTATAGTGCCATTATCGAGTTTTGACGTGAAAACATTTCACAAAAAAATTTCAATAGGGAATAATTTCGTCATTTTGTCCATTGACGGCAATTCCACTGTCTCCAAATATAAATCAATCGTATGAAATTACACTTGAAAGAACTTATGCGTTTGAAATTGTACATATTTTATAAAACGATTTGTTCATCTACTCTTTCTGCCTTTTACATAAGCTTTCAATTACCGATTCGAATTAAATTTGACATTGAGACTCTCTGCATTTGCAATCTTTATATTTATTAAAGAAATATCAAAATTGTTTGAATGTTTACGAATCATCAACATAATTCTACTCAAATAGGCAATTGGAAATGAGAATAATTTTTGCATCATTTGACCGAATATTACTTAATGTGGGATCATTTGCCACCATTATATATTTGATTGGGTTTCATTAAATTTCAATAAATGCGATGTATATTCATGTTACTTTATGCTCACTATACAATTCATGATATTCTCTACATTTCGTCTCTCCTATTCATCTATAATCTCCATGGAAATTACGTTTCAAGACGATTTTTGTTATTATAAATGCACTTCATGTTCACGCTATTAGGGAGAAATATAAAATAGGAAAGGAACAGAACAGAACAGAACAAAAAATGAAACGAAACTAGAAGAAAATATAAATTGAAATTATATGCAATCCATTCGAATGGCAAAATGTTGACTGTGCAAAGTATGCTTGAGCGTATGATATGAGAGTTCAAAAAGTTACGTTTGTTTGTTGGAATTTTCTTTTGACATATTTTGACATGTGTCCCACACAAGTTGCAATTCAATTATATTTTTTATTTTCTTTTCTTTATTCCTTATTTTTTCCCCGCTCACTCTCTAGCTTTAGGTTGTTTGCTAATTAAATGGCTACTGCAAGTAAAAAAATAGACGTCGAAAGAGTTGATGTAGAAGGTAATGTAAGAAAGAATAAAGAAAAAATGGAAAAACAGAAAAGAACTAGAGACAATTTTTGTGACGTTAACGAAAGGGTATCAAATCATTTTTTATACAAAATGCGCAATTGTTATTTTGAGTGCTTTGAGATTATGAGTGGTTATGAAAAATAATGACAGTCAACGGACAAACAATTTCTTTTCCTCTTTCATCCCCTTTCTTCGTCTAGCTATCACTCTTTCTTGTTCTCTCTCGCTCTCTCTCTCTCTCTCTCTCTCTCTGTCTCTCTCACTCTTTCTCTCTGTTTCTCAATGTCGGTCTCTCGTTGCCACTTTTACAAATGATATTAATGTTTGATTTGTTGTGCGTATGTTTGGGGGTCAAGTTGAAAGTATTTTGTCGTCAACCAGGTAGCCTTTTCCATCATTTATGCAATAAAGTAAAAAGTGGCAAATGGGAATCCCTCCTTTACCGGATTCATACCGGCCCGAAATTTGTGCCTACACCAACGCGTGACTACACAATAGTTTTTTTTACTTGGGCAGATCGTCCATTCGCTTGTTTCGTTCACATAAACACACACATACATATACACTCACTCTATACTTCTATCCATGTTTCACGATTACGATTACGACCACATTAACAGTTGTGTCTATTTTTGTATGATTGGAGAAGGTGTATGTTTTGTTTGCTGACGAACGGCTGTTTCATTTATGAAATTGAAAAGAAGTAGTCGCCTCTTGAACTTAACATCGATGAGCTGTGTAATTTTTGCTGTGTGTGACACTTTCAAATCAAGTTCTCAATTTCGGTAAAATAAATACTCTTATCGCTTTGATATGAAAATTTAGTATTAAACTAAACAACATATAGCCGATATTTTGTGCACTTGGTTGTGAAGAATTCAAAAATAAAAATTCATACAATGTAATTTTATCAACATAATAACAGGAGTACAATGATGATTTAATGGATAAAACCAAAACAAAAAGACTGCGGAATCATACGCAAACGATCATTTCAATTGATATTGTTTTAAATCGACTATTCTTTGAAAAAAAAAAAAAAAAAAAAAAGAGATTTTTGCATTTATATAAAGCCAATTTCATTCAAATCACATGATTTGATTATATTAATTTGGGCCATAAGATTAATTAAAAATATAAGCGATTGTTAAACTCAACATATTCGCATTGATTTGGAATTTGTTTATTTTTTGTTTGATTGCAGAAAGAGTTGTTTTTGGGAAAAGCCGATCTGGGATCACCACCACGTAGTGAACGAAAATTATCCACATCAAGCTCATCCATGAAGACAAAGTGGTTGAAAGCGTTCCGCTCTCTAAAACCGGCCACAGCTATCGCGGGCACTGTAAAGTACGTCGAATATATTTTTGGCTTTAATTACTATGCCCAGTGTTCCGAATCACTGCATTCATTGCATTTATTCGATCAATTTATTATATATATTTCTCTATTCTATTTTAATCTTGGGCTTTTTATTTATTTGTGCTTTTTTTATTTATTTCAATGAATATATAAATAAAAATGCAATTTAATTTTACATCAAATTTTTGCGGACGAAATTTTAATGGGCCATTTACCACACATATGTTTCTCTGATATTCATAAATATCTATTCATTCATTCATGTTTCCACACAATATCTCTTTCTAACTTACAGGAAAAACGATCAGTCGAGCAATGGTCGACGAGTATTTGATGGTGAAAATCATAATCTACAAGAATACACATACAAAAAGATAACGCCATGTGATGTTTGTTCGCAAGTTTTGAGAGGTAACTGTGGATTTTGTTTTATTTTCCATTTCACATTCTTTTATAAAAATTGGTTTTCATATATATTTTCGGTACAATGTTATTAAATATTTGAAGACTGTGCGACATTTTCCGAAAATTATTGAAGTGAATGTGCGTGTATTTTCATTTGTAAAAGATCATTCATTGATTCTAGTCACATTTGATAAAGCATTTAAGAGTTAAAAAAAAAGGTTGCTTATTTCATTCACATATGATTTCGAGGCCATTTGACACATTTTCGAAGGTCAAATCAATGCGAGAAGTAAATGCGACCGTGCATGTGTGTGCGAATGAGAATTGTGAAATGTGGATTGGGTGATGAACGGAGAGATTACTATTTCAGTGAAAGCAACAAAAAAAAAAAGAAAAGGAAAGAAAATTTAATCAATTTTTCAATTCATTGAATTGGATTATTGACAAATGTAACCATAAAAAGGAAAAACAACATGTTCGATACAAAAGGAAGAAATAAAGAAGGCACGTATAAACCTAGGAAGCCCAAACAAATCACCAATCAAGAAAAAAGTGATAAGAATTTACCGGACTTACAATAATGTAAGCAGTAAATGTTTAATGCGTCAACAAACAATGAATCTTCTTCTTCGAAATCAATTTTTTTTCTCAAATCACTATTTCAAGAACATTCGAAAATAGAAACGGACAATCATAATTTTAATTCCTCCATTTCCTAATCGATTCGTTACGTATGGACTTTGATTCGTTTTTATTCATTCTTTGACTTTTTTTCCATTTTACCCCTCGACCACTGTCTCTCAATATCTTTATTTCCATTTCTTTAATTCTATCTTTTTCGTTCTTTCTTTTTCATTTATTCATTTATTCTTTTCATTTTTTTTTTTTCATTCTCTTCATTCCTTTTATTTACATTTCGTTTGTTCGTTTGTTCATGGTCGAAATCAATTCAATCAACTAATTATCAGTTCATTGTTTTGTTCTTTTTTATTTTGATTAATTCATATGCAGGCACAACGCTTGTATGTAATGACGCAATTTTTATCGTCCAGTCAATGATTTCAAATGAGGCAATCCATCGTCGATGGTGACGTTATGTTAATTTGCTTCACAGTCACATGTTTTTATGCGTAGTTTACACAAAATGTCCAATTTCCATATTCCAAATTCGCATGCAATAAGTAGACAGAAGAGAAGATGGAATGAGCTATATAAAAAAGAAAGTAGAAAAGTACCAAAGAATATTGTGCCAAAAGGCAACCTTCGTTCAATGAATTGTCGTTGTCCAAAATGTTTAACTCAGCTCAAGGCTGTGGAAATTTGTATCGAATTTGTGTTGCCTTAGCACGTGTTAATATTACAAGAAAGTGTCATAGACGGTAGTCTCTAGGGAAATGTGATATCAGGCAAAATGTATGCATAGAATTGGCGAATAGCTCAAAGATTATTACATAGCACATTCGGCCAAGAAACCAAGTTTTAGACAATATACTCTCTCGAAAATTGGCAAAATGTTATTCGTTTTGTATTGAATGAAATATTTATATATGGTATGGAGCATTATTTTCCGTAAAAGCTCCATTTTTATTCATTCATTTTTGTTCTAATGCCAATGAAAATGGAATTTATCGAAACGAAAATGGCAAAGGTCGATCTCAGTGGAATTGTGAAGTTCTAAACTTGACAACTGCATTTCCAATTGGCATTTGCATTTTCTTCCATTTTTATCATCATCAACATAATCAACCATATTGTTGACGTTACCATTATTGCCATCTAAGACGTTATCATTTCCACACAGACACACGAACGCATATCAATATTTCACATATCAATTCCATATTGTTCGCATCAAAATTAAATTGTTGTCTCTTTTTGTGGTAATTTTACAACAGGTCACACACGGCAGGGACTTCGATGTCGAAATTGTAAATCGAATGTACATGTTGATTGTGCCGCTCAACTGACCAAATGTCAGGCAAAACAAAAATTATTACGGCGACAAAAAAGCACCTCTGAAATCGTAACAAATCGTGTCGACATTGATGAGAGTAAGTAGATATTTCATTTTTTACCGATCAACAAAATTTGAAAAACAGAACAAAAAAAGAAATATGTGAAATGCATTTGTGCAAAAAAAAAAAGAAAAAAAAAAATACACAGCAGATTAGAAAACGTGTATGCAAACGCAACATAAATTATTTAAATGTGTAATTGGCCAATATTGTATCAAGAGCCATTTTAAGTTAAAAGAGAATAACCATTTTAAGTTTTTTTTTTTTTTTCTATTGTCGTTCTTAAGTTGAATCTATCTTTTATTTCGTTCGGTTCGGAGCTTTTCAGTTTTCATTCATTTTAACTAATATTGTGTGCAGAGCTGGAATTTTCACTCAGTTGGTGCGAGCACAAATACAACATCGCACTCACATCTAGTGTGCGACGCACAAAATGCTTATGTTTTTCGGGTGCACGCACACGCCGGTATGATTAATGACAAATTTGTAGATTTGCAAATAAATGTAGATTTTTTGTTTGAGTCAAAAAACATACAGGCGTGTGCGCGCACCCGAAAAACATGAGAATATTGTGCGCCGCACACTAGATGTGAGTGCGATGTTGTATTTGTGCTCGCACCATCTGAGTGAAAATTCCATCTCTGATTGTGTGGAATCGATTTGTCTATAGACATATTAAAAAGTAAAAAAACCGTTGAAATTACGTAAATTCGTGTTTTCATTCTCATTAAAAAAGCATTTATAATCTAATTTGCAATAAATTAATTTGCTCGGTGTCGCATTCACATTGGCAAATTCCAATCAAACATTTTTTCGTTCTTTCACCATGGAAATACATCAATTCTACCCGAAAATAGATAAGGATAAAACGGGACAATTAGAGAAAAGAAGAGAAATAGAAAACCAATTGCTTTTGAAAAAGATCGAAATCGAGATATATCCCTCTCTCGAAAAGTAATGCGAAGACAATGTTATTTACAGTCAGTTCATGATGTGAGCGCTGGATGTTTTGTTGGAATTTGCCAAAAGGCGATTATTAATTGTACAAATTTTTGCATTGAATAATCAATAATGACACAGTTTGGTAAAAATGAAGCAAAAGCACATTCTAAACCAAACGAATGTTTTATTTTTTATTTGAAATACATTACAAAAAAAAAAAAAAAAAAATATATTTTCAAACAGCATAAACACATTATTCATTCTCTGTTCATTTCCATCTTATCTATCAATCTCGACCTCATTTAATTGTTTCAATATTAACAAACAAACACCCGGGAAAAAACAATAAAAAACATAAAAAAAAACAAAAAAAACAAAAAAAAAAACACAAAAATATGCCATTTCTAATCAGAACCAAACGACATAGACCAAATCTATCGTGTACTGAAACAAGCTGGCGAATTATCTGGTGATAAGACGAATGTAAATGCCGCATCGATCGCATCCGGTAGTGGCAATGCCAATTCGGGTGAGTTAACCTTCATATCGAACATAATATGAACATATACCTTGTGATTTGAGATGATTGACAGACGAAACGAATTTGTACATCATATGGATCGTAACATGGTTTATTGAAAAAGGCTCGTTTATTCGCTTAAATGAGCCAATGTGAACCATTAATACAAGCGATAATGACAAGCAAAATATCGTTTTTCAATCGACAAATCTCAATTCGTATATAGATCCATTCATATAATGTGATTGATATGAAGATTCTAACTGTACGGTTGCAGTTGCAGTTGCGGCTCAGCAATCAAATGCCGCTAGTAGCGGCAGTGGTCCAATTATACCAGATATACCGATTGTTACCGAACCAGATTATCCAGAACGCGTACCGACCGTACCATCCATACCATCGATGGGAGGATCTATATTTACGAGAACTCATGGTACAAATGAACGATCGAACAAATTAGCCGTAGCTCCATTATTAGATGTATCGAGTTCAGGTGCTGATGATGGTTTTTTTTACACTATTTTTTTTAAATCGACAAAAAAAAAACAAAAAAAAAAATCTCATTTTGTGTGTGGTGTTTGTTTGCGTTTAAAAAAAATCGTCCAATCGTGTGTGTTATCTATCCATACTGGAAAAATGTCTAACCTACAATGGTTCTGCTAAAGAGTTTTTCACGCACTTCTAGTCACTCATTTGATATTCGAAATGTGAGCGGGCGAATTCAAAAGATCGGGTTAAATGATTGGCTTGCATCGTTTGCAAGAAAAACTTTTTCAAGTCCATTGTTAGTTGGACATATGTACATTTTTGTATCGACTGAATGTGGAATGTATGTGTTTTACTGAAATACAAACTAGGAGATGATCGCATATAGCAAAATTGCTTCCTTTCGTTCTCTAGTGACAAGAAAAACTGTAAAAAGTAAATTTTTTATATCATATTTGCAATGTTTATTCAACATGTTTGTGTTTCAGTCGTATATCTGTTGTCGTTTTTTTTTTTTTTTTTGTCCATTTTATGATTTTTTTTTTTCAAATAATTCAAGCACTTGACTTTTTTCACCAAATTGTTTCTTCACACGTGTTATTTTTGCATGAGTTTTTATGAAATTTGCATGCGAACAACAAGCGTGAGATAAACTGAATTTTATGCTGACGAATTTTTTTTAGGAAATTTTATGTCATTTCCTTTCATTGAACGAAATGTGATTTTTTTTTTTTTTTTTTCTTTTTTTTTTGATCTTGAAAGATGGTTTATTCATTTCGATGAACCGATAGATTCATTTTTAGATTTTAGGTGCATTACCTACATGACTAATATAGATTAAATAACGAAAGGAATAGGTTTAATAAAATAAACCGCAAAATAAGCGAAGTGAAATGATTAAATCAAATTATTATATGAACTTATAATCGATAATATAATCGCTTCAGCATGTTAATTTCACATTTTATGCGATGAAAGCTTTCGTTATCTAACGCTTCGAATTACTTATCGCTGCTTCGTGTTTCCAACATTCCCAAAAAGTTAACAAACATTCTAAATTGCTTACTAACATTGCGTTTGTTTTTCTCCGAACCAACGAATTGATTACAGTCCATTTTCAAATCGATCGAAATAAGATACGTTTAATCAAAAATTGAATCGATTTGTCTTATTTCAGACGACGATACACAACGTACTCGACCATTTGGTCAGCCATTATGCCTTATTTCCGACGAATACTTAGAATATATCAACGATTCCGATAAGAAGCCGAACTCATCAAAGAAAAAATGAAACTCATCTCAACTCATCGAATTGTCATTTTCATCTACTGGTTTAACTTTCCATCTCTGCCTCTATCTTCTGTTCAATCTGAATTCTCTTTCACCACCGAAACCATCCACCAAAAATAAATAAAAAAAAAAAACAGAAAAATAACTACAGAAATGAACACAATCCTCAGAATTGCAAGATAAATAGAAGAAGAATATAAAAAAATGTGTGCCAAGCGAAAATTATGTTGCAGTTAAAAAGGCGCAATGTGAAATGAAATGAAATGAAATGAAGTAGTGTTTCGATTTAAATCCCCAAATATATCCGTAGGAGTTGAATTAGCTGTTTCGGGAAAAATTGTGAAAAATCGGAAAATAGCTCGAATTGAATTTATAGTTTAGAGTTATATTTCATGTTTAATATAGAGTGTATAACATGTAGGCGAAAAGTCGAGAAGCGGATTTCAATTTAAAATGAAAGAAAGTAAAAATACAATACGAAAAGGAAAAACAATGAAGGAGAAGAGTATGGTTTCTTAGTTTTGAGCTGTATAGTTTTGTTATCTTATGATAAGAGTTAAAATGGTTTACCAGATAGAGATAAAGGAAAAAACGAGCGCGTAAGCAAAATTATTTAATGTATGAATTGAATGTTTCCCCGCCCAAAATCTGTGATAAGAGAGACAAGTTAAAAAGAATTACTAAAACAAAATTAAAATTGAAGAGATCATAAGACAAATTGCACATACAAAAAGGAAAGAAAATAATCCGACAAATTGTATTTTATTTCGAACCTATATATCTACCTGAATCACTTTATCTCACTTTAGCAAAACTCCAATGTAGATGCATTTTTATATTTTAGTTGCTCTATCTTTTCACCATTGTGGGTATGTATACGCTTTGTTTTAATGATTTTTTTGGGGAGGGGGGAGGAGGTGTAGCGGTGCAAATAGATGGAGACGCAAACTCGATACGTCCGCATAATTGTTAAGTATTTGATTAAGGGGACCTTTTAGAGGTATCCCCAGACCACTTCGCTTTCAATAAATTTCTCTCCAAATGTGAAAACAATTGAACAGATTAGGTTTTTGTGTAAGAGTGTTGTATACTGTAGCTGAATAAGATTTTGTCTATGACATAAACATTTTATTGCTGTTGTTGTTGCCGTCCAAATTGTTTATTTTTCTTCCGTCTACTTTTGATTTTGTTTCGTTACCTCTCCGAATTATTTCGGTTAGTCCATGCATGCTTGAATATTTATGTGTACATTATACATATTGGGAAATTTCTTTTCTTTTTTTCGCTAGATAAATGGTTTCATATTTTATCAAGCAATACACTTTCTATTTATTTTCTTCCTTTCTTTTTTCTCTCGGTTTCATCCTCTCTCTCTCTCTCTCTCTCTCTCTCTCTCTCTCTCTTCCATTTAATTTTGTTGTTGAAAATGCAGCCCCACATTCTCCACGTCGTCAGAAATTAAATTTGCGTATGAAATCATTAAGTTTGGATTCACCTGAATCGACTGAACTACATGGTCATATTAAACGACGTTATCCACCATCTGGACCAGTTCACTTCAATATACAGGGAGGCTCAGCTGGTTTACTCGATCACAACACACCACCATCGAACAATAGCCGATTGCATTGTAAGCACTTTTTTCCGCCGTTTTTCCTTCTCCATGGATATATTTATCTTTTCAAGTGTTTATGCATGTCTAGACATCACGCACAACAATCATCAAAAGTTGAATGCGTGTAAAGGCGCAATAATACCAAATTTATAATCTTTATTTTTAGCTCCGCTCAGTCCATCAACGGCACGCAGACTTGGTTATAATCGTAATCTACGAACTGCTTCTGTTGAGCTACCCGATGAAATAGGTGATAAAAGTTTATCGTCAGCAAGCACATCACCATGCTCGTCACCAGGCAGACAAAATCTTGCGGTAAAACTATACTATAGCCCTATAGTTTATCCCATTTTATCTCTTTTTTTTCGAATTTTTCTGCTTTTTTCCTCTTTTGCGGTCTTTTCCCATTGATTTTCGCTTTTTTCCTGATTGATTCTTACTCGTAACATTTACACCACTTTTAATTACAATTTTGATATAAAATAAAATTTGCAGAAAGCTCATCGCCTTCTACCGACCAATTTATACGTAGTTTTATACAACTTTAAAGCTCGACACCCGGACGAATTGGATTTAACGGCCGGTTTCAAAGTGACGGTCATTGATACATCTGATTCGGATTGGTGGCGAGGCAAATGCTTAGGACGTGTCGGATATTTTCCGTCAAAATACGTGTCACGATTGCAAGCTGGTGAGCGGCCATTGCAGGTATTACAAAATCTTCAAATATCTGATGGTGATAAAAATGGTAGCATGACATTATTGCGTGATCAAATCGTTGTTCAGGTAAAGTCACTTTAAATGTTTGCAAAAACAAAAGCAAAAGCAAAACTTCATCATTTTAATTATTATTTCTCTTTTCTCAATCAAATTTCGGAAAACGTTCTCATTTCCATCGTTTACGCTGTGTTCGTCATTTTTATTTAGTGCGGTGACGAAGTATGTGGATCGGTGATGGTCCGTTCGGTTGACAATCGTCAAGGAATTTGTCCCGTAAAATATTTACAGGAGGTGTGACAGCCAAATCGAAAAAGAACCGATGCCGTTAAACCGGAACCAATAAAAACACTTAAAACACAAAAAATCAATTTGAATGTTACGAAATCGCAAAAAACTGTAAATTATCAAGCGAAAATGGCACGGCAAAGGGTGCAACCGGTAAAATTGGCCGGATTTTGTGATATTGTTAATCAAGCTGCTTTAAAAAAGGACAAAACAGCAACAAAACCAATTACAACAACAACAACAACAAAAACAGCAACGGCTGCCAAAACGAGTGAAATGACAAAAACAACAACAACCACATCATCGGTGGCAAATACATCACAACAATCAACAAAATCTGTTGACAAATGGGAGGAATTTCGTGAGAAAAAGCTGGCTGAAATGAGACAGCATAAAATAAATGTCGAACGTCGTATGCAAACCAATTGTAATATTGATGGTCAAATGTATTGGAGTCAACGAGCCGATAAATTAAAACGATATCCAAAACATGAAGCATTACATCCATCATGGTACACGGAAAATATTTACTCAAACCATTCAATTGATTTGGAAACGGATGATTATTTTTGCGGCGATGATCAATATGAGCCAAATGGATATGATCGTGAATTATTTCATCGAAAGAAAACCCATATTGATACAAGTGGCTATGGTTATCCAAAATCGCGTTCCTGTTGCTTTGGCAGCGGCTATGATGAACGCCCAAAACCAGTTTTAATGCCAAAATCCAGTTCATTTACCGGAACGAGTAACCGAGGTGTGAGCAATATACGAACAATGTATAGTACAGTGGAAGAGGAAAGTTTTTTAGAAGTGCGTCGTCATCCAAATCATATGCGAAATAATATGAATCCAAATTCAAATCGAAATCGAAATCCAAATAGTATGAATCGTAGTGGTTTACGAAAATTTTATTGTTGGGAAAATGATCAACACCATGGCATTGATAAAAATGATTTGTATACAAATCAAAATCATCACATTGACGATGATTGTTATATGAAAAATGCTGAAGTTTATCAAATTGAAAGTGATCGAAACTATTATAAAAAACCAAATATCGATATTCATGATGTGCAAACGATAACAAATGCTAATTATATAAGAAATGTGTGGCACAATCGAAATCGAAGCTCATCACTTTATAAGGTTCAAAATATTAATGAAATTAACGGTAATTATTTGGATGATTATAATGGTATGAGTTATGAAATGGGCCAAAAACGCCAACCTGATTTCGATAGCCATCATCCATTCGAAGAGGAATATTTAATAATACATCAAAATAAGCCAAATATCAATTTGTATTCAGCACGAAATAGTTTTGATGATCCGGGTTCAGTGAGTCGACGACAAAGTTATCATTCAAATGAAATGTATTCGAATGATATGGATCATTATAATGAACGTTATTTGAATCGTGATAAAAATGGATTGGACATGAGTTTTGGATATCATCGTGACCATCATCAAATGCGACACAGTATTCGATCAAAAAGTATGCTTGAAGTAAAACCACCAAATCGATATGATGACACATCATCAGATTCAACCATTGATGATTTGTATGATTTTAATTTTGATTTTGCCAATCAATACGATTTAGATTATCGAAACAATAACAATGCAACGAAAAGTCATTTATTGAAAGATACTATATGCAAAGAAAAGAACATCAATGTGGATAATTATTCAAAATATCGTAAATCCAATATGGAAAGCTTAGATGATACCGATAATGATTTAAATGATGTTGACTTTGACAATAATAGTCAAAGTGATGAAGATGAAGATATCAATTTTAATAGTTTAACATCGCCACGACATGATCGATCACATTACCAAACGTCATCACATGACAATGAATATCTGCTATCAAATCGAGGCAGTGGCGTTGGTGGGGGTGGCGGTAGTGGAGGCAGCAGCGGCAGTGGTGGTGTAGTTGGCGGTCGTGAACGTTTCTATGATAACTGTATGTCAACATCAGAATATTATCCAACCATCACTAATAATAATAATCAAAACATCATTAGTCCAAACGGAAATAGTTCAATTAACAAAGTTCATCATCAAATCAACAATATAGATTTGGACGATAATAAAATTATCAACAATAATAATAACATTGATCAAAATGAAAAAAATCTTAATAGTCATGATAGTAATGGTGCAATTAGTTTAATCAACAATATCTTTTCGATATATAAGCCACGCAAATATTCACCAGTTAGTTGTCGACCAAGTGGTCAAAAAGTATGTGAAGGTATTACGAAATGCATGAACGTACCGAGCACGGTTCGACCATTGGGCGCGCCCTATAATGATTTTTTAACATCAATGAAACGGCCATTGACCATAACACCATCATGTTTTACAACACAAAAACGTAATTGGATTATGCCACCGACATCGTCTGTCGATCAACCCCATTTTAAAATTATTCCAGAGAAAACCGGATTAAAAATATCACCATTATATCGTTTTGGCTATGAAGATGATAGCAAACTTCGGCTCAAATGCACAGCCAGACCATTACTCTTTCCCCTGTAAATTTTCGATTAAAGAATGAACAAATTGAAAAAAAAAATATCAAAAAATTTAATAAAAAAGAAAAAAAAAAGGAAAAAAAAAAAGAAAAAAAAAAAGAAAAAAAAAAGAAAAAAAACCAAATTGTGTTGATATGGACCACCATTTCTTCTATTTAAAAAGAAAACAAACAATGGAAACAGCATTTATTCAGACCTCTTTTTGTCTATCGATTTTGACTCGAGTTATCATCCATTCCACTACATATTTTAAACATTTGAATGCATTGTGTATTGTGATGTACAATGTGATGCGACTGGTCAATATATAAACTTAGTTATAAATTATTGAATCAGCCGAAATGATGCAGAAAATAGAATTAAATTTAAATAAAATTTAAACAAAATTTACATTGCTATTACACCCTGTCTACACAGCTCCCTCTCCCCGTGTCATGCAAACTATAACAAAAAATAGTAATTACGAATAGGACTCAATGAGAAAAAAAGTAAACACATTCCTTCACTCCCCCCTCCCCCACTCGCATTCACACATACATACAAACACACTGTCATAAAAGTAAATCATATTGCACATCTAATGGAATATTATTTTATACAAAACAAATGGACAAAATATACTAAACGAATGAATCACACTTGAACTTAGAAATTGTTGTTAATAGCTGGGATTTAGCACCTTTGAAAAAAAAACTACAAATTAAGAATTCTTATTATTAAAATAATAGTAAATGTCAATGGTGAAATAATAAAAAAAACGCAGAGAAAAAGAAAGAAAGAGAAATAGAAATAAAATTTAAAACAAATTTATTGACTTGAAATAAGTGTAAATTTTATAACTAAATATTATATAAGAACTTCCCCAAAGTACACAAAAATGCACATTCAAAGATAAGATTCTATAGCAAACTCATTCGTTTAGATGAACATGATTTTAACTGAAAAATAAAACAATTATTTATTGTTGCAATTATCATAAATTGTGCTGTTATCCTAGGAGCTTTTATCTATGCGAATAATTCGTATCTATTTGCAGAGTTCATACAAATCATTTGAGAATTCATTGCGAATGCGTACATACAGTTTATATGAGAGGATTGCGAATGCTTGAACCATTGACAAATCTCATTCAGTCGTAAAATTGATGCTAAGTGTCATGGTCACATTTGCATTTGCATTCGTGAGATATTTGAAATTTATGATGAACATGCGAATGGATTCGCGACATTGGCAAGAGATAGGTACCCCTAGCTGTTATTATATATGATGTCGTATACGACATAATGAAACACGAGATTTTAACTTTTATTTCAATTCTCTCCAAGTTTTAGATTTACAAAATTTCTACGAATATTTTCAGTTTAATTTTCAAATAAATTTTTCAATCAAATTCATATTGTTATCACTCTTTGTTGAGATAAATTATTAATCATATTCCATCAAAATTACAAAAAAAAAAAAAAAAAAAAAAAAAAAAACTATAATCGATGTATTATGGAACAAACAAACAAACAAAATAAATTATTTTTAAATGAAATATTGCGTAAACATAAATCAAAATGATGCACATTCCGGCCGTTGGATCTTTTGGGTGGATGCATTGCCAAATACTTCTTTGAAACCATGGTTAAAACAAGTTCACCTGATTTGGGCTCCGCGCAGAAGTAGAAGTTCCGAGATACAAATCATCCTCTATAATGATCTCTCATGGGGGAGAAACGTTGAAGATCATCGTCTTAACAAATGCGAACATTAGTTTGTTCCAACACTTTTAAATATCTTTTCAATGGAAAAAACAAGTATTAAATGTTGATGCAAATACGGAACAATTCGAAAAAGAATTTAAATGAAATGTAACAAAATTGAACAAAATTCGTATTGACACATTAAAAGTCAATTTTTCATTCATTAAAATTGTCAAATCGGAAAATTTCAAATGAAAAAATACTTAATATTCAGAGAACATTCTTTGAATGAGTGATTTTCTTCATATCTGAAGAGACAATGACTTTCGAACCTCCAAAGAAAGTCAACATCAACATTGCGTGATTTGATATTGTCGTTGAATCGTAAGATTCGAAATGATACAATTGTAATAGGAAAGTATGTCAGGAATGTGAGAGCGAACAATGAGAAGAAAACAAAAAGCATATACATATGTAAACGTAAAAAAAAAACTAAAACCTATGGTAATAAATTTAAACTAAATTTACAATGCAAAAGTGAACAAAACAGACGCGTAAATTCTTATGTGCTTTTAACAATATAGTGAAACAAACAACAAACAAAACGCAAACGGGCTATAGGGCTTCGCAAGCATGAAATTTGATCAAAAATAGCGTCAAACTATCGAATCAGGGGCGTAACTAGCGAATTACTTATCTGAGGGTGCTCATATTTCACCCAGTGATAGCTCACCCCAAGAAAAGACATATTTTAAGACGCCCCTGTATCGAATAAAAAAGAAGAAAAGAAAATGAAGAAGAATAACAATGATTGAAAATAACCAGGGAGAAAAATTAATTATTCATGGATTAATCTCAGATTGTCAGCAAAATATCCTCGAGAAATACGTGATGCATTTTATTTCAATTTCGTCAGTTAATTTTCTCTAAAAATCGAATTGAAGTCATTAAATGGCGCTGTGCGATTTCTGTTTGTTGGCTATGTTTTTTAAATGGAAAACATTTAATTTTGTTTGACTTTTAAGCTTATTTTTTTTCAGTGATCAAAACATAGGTTGATCACATTCATTTCCGTTTAAATTTTGAAATAATATTATGTCACTTCGTTCAAGTCATTAGAATAAATTGTTATCTTTCTAGAAATTAAAAAAAAAAAATTAAAATGCTTTATTATTGAATTCCGTTCCAACTTTATTATTAACGGGGATAGATTGCACAGATACTTGATACAAATTTGTTCTCAATTACCATAAAATACACCCTAACACTCTTCACGCGAAATCCCTCTTTTACTCTTTCTCTATCATTTTAGCTATGCATTTAGTAGAAATAAAACAAGTTTTTTTTTATCATAAATTTGTTTCAATCAAGAGAAAATACAAATAACAACAAAACAGAAAAAAAATTGATTATATGAACGTAAATGTGTTTAATAATAAATTCTAGTCGTAGGTGGTGCATGTTAAATTATTTAAGTAATGACACATTCAACGATAAAAAAAAACAACAAATGTGTGTATGTATGATTAATGCCAAAAAAAAACTAAGCAAGATAAAATAAAATAAAAATTAATGTTGTTCTTATAGCTCTTGTCACAACGCCTTATTTTAGCAAATATCAAATCAAAGTCCAACTATCGAATTGATTCTAGAATCAAACGATATGAGAACATGTTTATGTTGAATAAAAATTTTGAGTATGCTTGTGTCTTTGAACGCACAGGAAGACAAATTTCACATTCTTGAGCATTCCAAATTCATAATAGCGGGGAAGACTCTTTCTGTGAGAGAGATTTAGCTTCAAATAGAAGAAATGGAAGAAATGAAAAATAAAAAATGAAAGATATGAAATGACAGCAAAAATGAAAAAAATGGTGTAAAACTGATCATAAATTGTGTGAAACAAATACGAAAAGTTGAAAGAAAACCACAAGCCTCACAAACAAACAAAACAAAACAAAAACACGCAAAATAAATTATTCAAATTAAACGTACTTAATTAGGCATTCAACTTTATTGGGAGCATTATTGTTACAATCCAAATACACATTTTTCGATACAATCGTTAAATTAAATAGCTTTATTAAATACAGAAAAATTAAGATATTTAACAGACAAATTTGCCAACAATATTTAAAGAGACAAACGTAAACAATCAGCTTTTTGCACAAATCAACGCCATTCCACCTTTCACTCTTTCCACACTCTCTCCGGCTACCAAACACAATTACAACCGAATAATCACAATTAATTAATCGGAAATATGCATTTTAACGTAATAATAACCAGAAGCCATTTGAATGCAATCAATGTGTTTTATTTTTTTGTTACAAACACATTCAATTGAATGTAGAACTCAATTGTTGAATAAAAAAAATAATGAAGTAGAAGAAAATTGAGGAACAAATGTTTAAATAAAATTTTTGCACCAGTCAGTGATTGTTATTGAACATTTAAAATAGAGTATGTTTATTACATAAATCGATAGAAATGATGCAAATCGATATATTAACAAAATGAACCAAAGATAAGATATGAGAAATATTACTATTTTCATAAGTCAATCACATAACATACAGAGAGAGAGAGAGAGAGAGAGAGAGAGAGAGAGAGAGAGAGAGAGAGAGAGAGAGAGAGAGAGAGATAGAGAGAGAGAGAGAGAGAGAGAGATAGAGATAGAGAGAGAGAGATAGATAGCATACACAAAAATAGAGTAAAACAAAACACATTATCCACTGAATATAAAGCACTTTAATAGCACACCTTTTCGTAAATTATGCATTTCTGAGTAAATCCAAAAAGGGGAAAACGAAAAAAATGAAAAAATGAGAAAAAACCAAAAAAAAAAAAAAAAAAAAAAAAATCATTGTTATGTGGTAAAAAATAAGTAAATCTGTTATTTTCACAATAAATCACCCTCTACAAATAAAAATAATAATAAAAAAAAATATAAAAAATTATGGATATAGAATAAAATAAGCTCATTGCATTATATCCACCTTCCGCAAAATCCATTCAATAGGAATAGCATTTTGTGTATTTTCTAATTCATGTAAACTATGCAAAACAACGGTATTTTCGATATGAATTACGATTATATTCAATCATTGTTGGTGTTTCACAGGAAATAAATAAATTAAATATATAATTCAATATTTTCCAAATGTTTACATAGTGATTACAAGAACAATGAACAAATCGAACATTTCACATCGCGCCATTTGAATATAAAACTAAAAATTTGCAAACTGAAATAAATATTGCAATATTGTTTTTTTGTCTCTGTCTCTCTATCTCGACTTCATTCAAATTTACATATTGGAAACAAAAAATTCCGTAGAGTTTAAATATTCATAGAGCCTGAATTATTGTACAAAAACAACAACCCGGTTGACATTGCTTCAATATAATACACGTGGTATATAACAATGAACTAAATATCGCACCCTCATCTCTCGACACAAACACACTTCAACCCCAGGACACCCAAAATTCCTAACACAAAAATCCTGTCAATTTGAATACACTAAATATTATTTTGATACGACGGCTACATTATTGATCTCCCACAGCGTACAACTACAACATAATTATTGAATCTATTGAAAATATGGCTTTGAAAAAAAAAATTAAATATTACCTAAATATCAACATTCACACATAAACTGATTTATTGAAACAGTGACATGATTAACAAACATAACAACAAGAAAAAATGTTCTAATCATTTCAATAAATAATAAATGAAAAACAAACAGTTTTAATAAAACCCTTACGATTGATCTTTTTTTTTCTCTTATATCATTTTAAAGCGAAAATGTATTTATTCACCAATGGGAATTAGAATATAAAGGTAAATATCGATTATGAGACAGGTAACATGAAAAAAATATAAATATAAATGCAAATATAAATTCGAAAAATTTGTTAAAAGTGATGAAAACGATTCATATTTCCGAAAAATATGAAAACAATGGACATTTGATTAAAATTCGAAATCAATTTAAGAGCGTAGATTTTTAGTCGTTAGGCATATAAATACACAACATACCGTAAGTACACGAAAATATCGTAGTTCGTAGTTGTGCGGTATTCATCATATGCACTCATAAAACAGCTGTCATTTTGACAAATATAAAACAGTGAAAAAGAACAAAACAAAAAAGTTTGTGTTTTTCGGAAACCGTAAAGTTATTCTCTCTCTCTCTCTGTTTCAAAGCACTGTTTTGTTTTGAATCTCTTCTCTTGTACAAGATAGAGAAGAGAGTGTTAATTTAAAATGTTATCAGTTCGATTACTGAATACAACGATCAAAAATCAATTAACTCGATCGATAATTCGAAATGTATCACAATCGAAACCATCGCGTGCAATTTTATATCAAGTAAATTCATTTCCAAATATAAAAATTACATCAAATTATCATTTAAAAATAAAGCCATATGATATGGTGGATTGTCCTGATGGGAATTTATTACGAATTTCATTACAACCAAATGACCAATCAATATCATCAAATGTGTCAAATTTTTTAGACAATTTTGATGCGGCCGTTTACATTGACGATCGAAATGTCGTAATCGATACAGTTGACAATTTGAATAAACAAGCAAATGCTGATGAATTAGCAAATGCCGTCATATGTTTAGTTGAAGTACCAGTAAAATCGAATTTAAAAGTGACCACTAA
This sequence comes from Resseliella maxima, assembly GCA_029041755.1. NCBI lineage: Eukaryota > Metazoa > Arthropoda > Insecta > Diptera > Cecidomyiidae > Resseliella > Resseliella maxima. The sequence goes on from JAQOWM010000090.1 coordinate 128,355, forward strand.
ACGTGATGTTAACATTCAAAATATGTATAGTGACGATATCAATGTGACTTCAAATGATGGTGATGTTACAACCAAAAATATTCATTCCATTAATCTAAGTTTAGTTGCACAAAATGGTCATATTCAATGTGACGGCACTACACTTGGACGAAAAATAGATATACGGAGCCATGGTGAGAAGGTATGAATTGATTGGAAAAGTTTAGTTTTCTAAACGAAATCAATCGTCATTAATTTGAAATAAAGGTGTCAAACGGACGGACAACGGACGGCCAAAATGGATTCCGTCCGTAATTTCAGTTATTTAGGACGGAGGAAATTTTTCGTTCGTCCTAAACGAAATCACGAACAGACGGATGGACAAATTTTTGTTCGTTTGACGCCTTTAATTTGAAAACTCTTTCAAAGTAAATTTGAATCAAAATTTTACTTCATTTCAGAATATACACTTGAATCAAATACTTGGTGATTCGTTGACGGCAATAAGTGAGAATGGCATCATATCAACAAATTCATGTTATGCAGAAAATTCGAAATTTATTACGCAAAATGGTGGATTACATTTGAAAAATGTACACAAAAAATCAGAATTGTATATGTTAGATGGTGGTGATTTGGATGTTGTTGGTTTTCATGGTATTTTGAATGCAACCACCAATGGTGGTACGTTAAATTTTCAATTAACCGAAGTTTACGGTGAGAGTGTTATCGAAGCACAAAATCCAAGCAAATTTAATGTAAACATATCGGAATTCGTTGAACAACACACATGCCTAACAATCATTGCAAATCCAATTGAAATTCATTCAACGTTGGAACATTTAGAGAAAATTCAAATCGAAAATGGTGAACAATTACAAATAGGCAATCATGACATTATTGAAGATCAATTGACAATAAAAACTAATGGACATTTGAAATTTGGAAAATTATCATGGATGGATACAATGAAAATGAAATTGGCCGCGCGAAAACCAAACATCAAAGTAAATTAATTGAGAGCAAACCATTTACATTGTACTTAGACAATTAAGTATGCACTGAAAAGTTTCGTAGTTGGCACTGTGTGCATATGTGTTATGTATACGTTCAGCGCAAAAACAAATACCCTTTACACGATTTGAAAGTTGTCTGTTACGAAAGAGAGAATTCTTTTGGTGTGAACAATAAATTCTCTTGTTGTAAATTATTAGCAAAAAAAAACTACATGCAGTGTTTTATTTACCCAAGTTTTTTATTTTTTCCAGAATTTGATTATTCAATTTGGCTCATTCAAAACAATTCATTTTGGAATTTTCATTGTAAAAATACAATATTTCACCGGTTTTGAAAGTGTTTTTTAAGTTTTTTTTTTTCTCTTTGCAATGACATTTTTTCATCTTTCTTAATTTAATTTTTTTTAAGACTGAAGATATTTCAGAGACCATGTTGGTTTTCACATCATAACAACAATGAAAATATGGAAGCACTTTTATTCGTTCGGAAAAAAACGAGAAATCGAAAATTCATTACAAATCATTCAAAAACAATGCAATTGTGACCGACACGAATTTTATTCATAAATGTGAAATAGAAAATGTCGTGAAATTTGAAATTTTTCACAACACGGTGTTTGAATTTGGAATTTTTCAATGAAAATTTGAAATCGAAATGCGACCAGAGAATTTATTTGTTAGCTAACCTAAATCATCAAAGCATTGGAAATAAATTTGCTGAATTTACTAATTAAATGTTGAACAAATTGCATCTGGAGCAAAGACAAAGCAACTTTTTCATGAAGAAAACGAAGAAATACATCATCAAAACTCCTTTTCTACATTCAGGTTTATGAGCAAAGACTCATTTATATCAATATATTTTGTTGATTCAGTGGCATCAAATGCGTTTTTGATTACTTTATCTATTAGAATGCACGTAAAAGTTTTTACTCATGCACCAAATATTAATTATAAAGTATTTAGTCGGCACCCAGTAATATAATGCACAAATGCTTTCATCCATAATTGAAAATCAGAGACAAAGACAAAGACAAAATAACAATTTTCTATGGTATATCATTTGCTAAGAGGTAATTTTAATAATTGAAACCTACCAATTATTAAATATTTAAACATGTCGAGTGAAACAAATCACAAATCACAAATCACAAATCAAATATCTAATGAGAAAAATCAGTCTAATAAATACAGTATAAAAACAAAAGTCAAGTAAGAAGCATTTCGTTTTAGCAGTTGATTTTCTGCGTAAAAATGCATTTACAAATGCCCTTTATGTTAATTTTGCTTCAATTCATTTGTGTATTTACTTTACAATATAAACTTTATGAAGTAAATCAGTCAGAATCAAATGTAAATTCTGTTTTGTGCAAAATTATCACCAATTTTATTTTCAAATACATCAGTGATCAACAAATATTCCTTTCAATTATAATTCCTTCACAATACCATGATCAAAACAATTATACTTTTTGCACCAATTTAACACATTTACTTAATAATGATGTGCCCGCATTTGATTACAACATTTTAAATAGTTTGGATAGTTTTTTATATACCAGACATGCTTTTAATTTAATTTTGATTGATGATATCGCATCTGTTTCGTAAGATAAATCTTTCATTTCTCTTGAAAAAAAAAAAAAAAATAAAAAATAAAAAAATAAATTTATTTGTTTTGAATTTTTTTACCATGCAGAGATATCTTCGGTAAATCAACCGTTCAACAATTTCATTTATCGCAAAAAATGTTGGTTGTTGTAACTAAGAATATTCCAAAACCATCAAAAACTTTGGATGAAATATTTATTGTTCTGTGGAGAAACGGATTGTTTGATTCGCATGTTCTCATACAAAATGACGATTTGTGGTCACTTTATGCATTTAAGCCATTTCAAAATGATTGTTCTCATTTGGCTCATATCAGAGTGGATTCATTTACCTTGTTTAATTATACTGAAAATATGAGCCTTTCATTCGATGAAATGTATCCATTAAAATTGAAAAATTTTAATCAGTGTCCCTTGCGCGTCACTGTCAATAATATTCAACCATTCGCAATGTTTCATAAAACAAATGATGGAAATTTAAGTTTTAGTGGAATTGAAATAAGCATGATTGAACAGATTGCAAAAACATTTAACTTTTCGATCATTTATAAAACTTCACCGGAAGATCGTGGTTTAATGCTTGAGAATGGCACAGCGACGGGAAATTTAAATTTGATAATGACTCATCAAGCTGATATGGGCATTGGATCAAATCATCGAACAAAAGTGCGATCTATGTTTTTAGTAGGAACCGATCCAATTTTATATTCATCGTTAAGTTTTGTTTTCAAGGAATCGGTTTTCAAAATGTCAAATATAATTCGTCTGGATGCGCCTTATGAATTTACCGTATGGTGTCTTTTATTTGTTATAATAATACTAGCGATATTAATAATTCTATTATCAAAAAGATTAACACAAAAATGGAGACATTTTTACATTGGTGGACGCGTAAATCGCACGCCAATTCTAAATATATGGTTATTGATACTAGGAAAATCGATAACAAATCCACTCATTGCTAATGGACGTAATGTTGGAAATTTTGCGAGAACCATAATATTACTTTGGATTATCTTATGGTTCATTATTCGAAGCTGCTATGAGGGGACTCTATACAGTGAGTTACAAAGTAATCAACTTGACTTGCCATTTGATTCAATTAAAAAAATTCAAGCATCAAACTGTAAACTATATATTCAACCATCAGTTATTCCGTTCTTAGAGCCATTTTTCAACAACAAACGGTAAATTTCTTAAGAAAAAAAAAGCGTTTTACAAACATTTAATAATTCGATGTTTTAGATTTGATTATCAACGTTTAGAGGAAATAGATTCATTGAAATATTTTCATGAGCATGGAGATGGGAAATACTGTGTAGCCTTTACCAATGAAATTTCATATAAATATTTCAATATGCTGTATTCTCCACATCGTCGTTTAACTTACACGAAAGATCGAATGTTTATGCATACACCTGTAATATACTTTCATAAACCATCAGTTTTAAGGGATCCATTTAACAATGAATTACAGAGATATCGAGAAGTTGGACTTATTGATATTTGGACGAGAAAATTTATTGACGTTCGAAAAATGCAACCATCAAATATGCCATCGAAACTTCAAATAGAAAGTGTTACTACTATCTACCAAATATGCATTATTGCATACATAATCAGTTTCATTGTTTTTCTTTTAGAATTATCTATAGCTAGGAAAGTAAATTGTGTTTTGGATTTTTTAACATATTAATTGTTGTTTCCCAATCTCATATTGCACGTATTACAATACGTGCTATCATGATTTTGAACTTAAATGTAGATTTGTTATCAACACATCATTTTTATCAGTTATAGTTTCAATCATTTTGATCACATGCATACTAACTATAAGTAGCTATAGCTTTGATGAAAACAATCGTAGAAAAAAATACAGACGATTTGGGTAATATTTTCGATTCATTGTGGACTAATCAAGTGACTTGGATAATTCGCATGATTTGATTCAAGATCAAATTAGCTTTGCCATATGAAATTTTATATTAACTCAACTCAACTCAAACTCGTTACATTCACATAAAACAACTTCAGTGCTAGTATCAACAAAACGAATTATGAATTATATCCGAAAAAATTAAAAAATTTCAACAATTGTACATTGTAACCATGTTCCTAGAAATATTGGAGCTCTTTGTGGTCTTATTCACAACGGAATTGGAAGTGAAGACATAGATGCATAAATCATTCACGAAATTTGCAAAATAATTGAAAATAACTGCTGTTGAAAAATATCCCGAACATAACATTTTACATGGGTAAATATTACAAAATGGAACTGTTACAGGAAGCATCGGTTTGGTGTGAAATTTAACAAATTTCCGTCGACATATGTGGATACACTGTAAATTCAAAAGGATTTTTTAATTAGTTTTTTGGATTTTCATAGTGAAAAATCCGAATGGATTAAAAATAAATCCGAATGGATTTCATACACTTACTTGTAGTGTCGATGCTACTGTAGCGATTGTCGGACCACGATAATATCTAGTAGATATTTCCTTAGCTGATGTTTAGTAGCCGGCCCTGGATTGAACGTATGTTCGAAGTTTTTTTTTAATTTTGTTGATTTGGTACATTTCCCAATTGGTTGCCCCGATGAAATGCAACATTTAGCACTTCACGCATCACAACACACCGTCCTATTCAAAGAGAGAGAAAAAATTGATTTATTTTACATTATTGATATGTTTACTGTTTGTTACACTTACCTTTGTATCGTATGTTCCGTGCTGCATTTGTATCACGATTCCAAGTGATGTTTTGGCCCTGTGCATCTTGCTTTTGATAATGTCGAAGATTTGAAGCCATTCGAACACCTGGTCGAGGACACTCGTGTCATTGTAATGACAATAGTCGATTGTTCTTCTTCGAATGCACAAAACCAACAGCTTGCTTTGCTTCTGGTCGGACGTTGCATTGTCGGCACAAATAGTAACGAAATTTCATATGAACTCGACCTTTGTTTTTCGGCAATCCAAGTATTCGGAAGCAAAGTGAACACAATTTTGTTGTTCTAAATTCATCCACTTCAAGAACGGTACACAGACTGCGTTGTGACAATTTTTCAAAAAGACTTTTCACTTTGTTTCGAAGATATCCTTTTGCTGGTGAACTTGCACTCAAAAATGCATTTCCGACATAAACAAATGTTCGCTTGCCGTTGATAATTTTCTTAGCTAGCTGGTCGAGAAATTTGTTGGTGGCACGGTATTGTAAAAAGTCTTGTAAAGGATATTCGTATTGAGTGTAAGCTTCAATTGCATTGTTGAAATGTTTCAGAATATGCTCGGCGTAGACATCATATTGAGGCGATCGAGGTCCAATTTGCCCAAGACGTTCACGATCATCGGCCATCACGGCATCAATTTCCTCAGTTAGCTTTTCACGCCATTTTTTGCGGCGATAATGTCCCGTTAGTGTGTGATATCGTTTTGACGTTAAACGCATGTTCTCCTCCGATCCATCGGGATGGAATCGTACAGCAGCGTAAACTAATTTCAGACCCGTGTCGAATGCGATTTCTTGTTCACAATCAGCAAGTTTTCGTTCCAACAATGCTTGCTGTTGTTGCTTTTTTTCTTCATCTGACTGAACAAGAATCTTTTTTATTTTCCTTATTTTAAAACTAACGGAAACTCCATCTGTTTCAATGTAATTGTCGAATCTGATGACTGCAGCACGCTCATTTTTTGGCACTCTTTCAATTGAGTCAATGTCAAAATAATGATGCCAAAGTGCTGAATAATCTTTGGGTCGCATTTCTTTGGTTTGTTTCCACTCGCCATTTTTTCGATGCATGGCCTCATGCTTGCTGTTACTTAGTTTCAGGAGCCAGTACAAACCTTGATTATCAATAGCAATGTGATGTCGTTTGAATGTAGTTATTGGAATTACTGTGAATTCTGTGTATTTACGAAAACTGCTTCTGCCTTTTTCTTCAATTTCTGCCTTGCGTTTTTCCATGTGTACTCGAATGTATCTATGAAAAAAAATAAGAAAAACATCGAACATTTAATTAGATTATATTGCATGAAAAAATGTCTATAATTCTATTTAGAGTATAAATTTTAATGAAAAAATACAAATAAATATTTCACTCTTGCAATTCCATAAACAATGGCACATATTGATACCACTTTCTCTGCATGTTATTGAAAAAGCCGGCACCATTGTTGTTGAAATTGATCGGCCGTAACTGGATCAATGAATCAATTAACTTTGGATCCGGCGTTTTATTACACACAAACAAATCTGTGTATAATTTGTCAATGTATTATTCCAATACGGAACAAATACGGAACACTCCATAATGGAGTAAATATGTAATTTGGTATAAACGTCACATAGGAAACTGGGCTTTCGAACGATTGTCAAAATTTTTTGCGCTAAAATTTCAGTTTTCACCAATTGATTCTACTGAAATCGATATTAAATCATTTCCAAATGGGACAGCATGTTGTATATGTACTTTGTAGGTAATAAAGAATTATATCTTGTATCCATTCATATTCATATATGTCAAATTATTTACATCAAAGTCTGTAATAAAATGTTGCATATGTTAATTAAGTTCTTATTTCAATTATTTTGCAGAGATCACAAAAAAAAGAAAAAAAAAATCATTTTTTAAACAATCTTTTTTTTTGGATGGCTCACACATACATACAAATAATAATTTCAATTTGTTCATATGGTCTCTCTGGAATCATATTACGAATATTTTAAATCTGTTTTTTTTTTCAATGATTCTTTTTAACGTTTTTTTTTTTTATCAACAATGTAAATCATTAAACTGTTCAATTTTACCGTAAGTTTACTTAAACAGTTAAGTACTCAGATGAACTGTAAGTATACTTAGACACTTGAGTAGCAACTTCGTAGTTGTCATTGTGTTCATGTGTATGTTCAGCACATCAACAACGCAGGTTTTGACAGTTGTAATTATTCAGAATACTCAACGTGTTAATATTAAAAGAATAAAAACAATTGTGTTCAACAATTTTTGTTGCAAATAATAGACAATAGGCGGTTCATTTTCGAATAATTATATTGTTTTTAAAATAAATTTCCAAGTTAAAATTATTGACAAAAAAATGACAGGAACGGAATTTCAAGCGATTGTATTAGCTGGTGGCCGTGGAACACGATTTCAAGAGCTAACTGGTGAACGACTCAAATGTTTACTACCAATTGGTCCATTTCCAATGATTTTTTATCCATTGAATATGCTTCAACAACATGGTTTTCAGGAGATTATCGTAGTTGTTTTAGAATCGGAACGATCGGAAATTCAACAAGCATTACAAGAACGAACACCAATTAGAGCAAAATTAGACTTTGTCACTTTACCTAACGATTCGAATTTCGGAACTGCTGAAGCATTGAGACATATTTCTGATCGGTAAATATTATTGATTGAGTTTGTTTTCACTTTGGCAATGGAAATTTCAATAGAATATTCAATTTTTTTTTTTATAGCATCAAATGTGATTTAGTTGTTGTATCGTGTGATACAATCACAAACATTAATCTCTTCAATATGTTGAATCTGTTTCGGCAAAATAATGCATCGGTTGTTGCTCAGCTGTTTAAAGGTGGAATGGATGCGGATACAATTGTGCCGGGACCGAAAACAAAACATAAACAAGGTAATTATGAAAAATTAATAAATTTTAAAACCGATGTTATTTCAAAGACATTTCGATATGTTGAAAAATGTGACGAAATTTCGATTTATTATTATGAAATGACGAAATGATAAAGTATATTAATTTTTTATAGATCGTGATTTGATCGGTATCCAGAATGTCACACAGAGGTTAGCATTCCTTGCATCGACCAGTGATTATGATGAAACGTTAAATTTATCATATCATTTACTTCATCGATATGGCCATATCACAATGCATAGTCGCCTCATCGACTCTCATATTTACATTATTAATAAATGGGTCATTAATTATTTGAATGCGGTGAGTTTTTTCTTCGCTAACATAGAGAACTTAACGATCTAATATATTAATAATAGTAATTAGTATAATAACAAACAAATATTTTTTTATTTTTTTTTTAGGGCAACACAGATGTTTCGCTTAAAGGTGAACTAATTCCGCGTATTGTAAAGAAACAAATGTCAAAAATGCAGGCCAATTCAGAGCATGAAAAACCGTTATCTGTTGTTAACGTAAATACGAAACAAGATGATATTCTTCATTTCATTAAACAAAATAATTTAGAGCGAAAAATTAGCGAAAAGTCGCTATTCAATGATTCAGTTAATCAAAATCCATTTAATGATGATTTGATTCGATGCTATGCACTGGGCCCTCAAAACGATTGCTTTGGAATTCGTGTCAACACAACGCTATCTTACTGCACAATTAATCAAAAGGTAATTTTCGAACATTTCAACATTTTATTTTCATTCATTTGTTTGTTTGTTTTTGTTATGATTTACAAAAATTTATTGAAAAAATGTCAAATTTAAAGTCAATTTTCATTAATATATTTTAGATTAATGATCTTTGGGCACAGTTATTCTTAAATGATGCACTACCATTAGTATCACCACAAGCAAATGTTCATTCAACGCAAATGACTGGTTGTGCTGTGGCTGAAAATGCAACAATTAATGAAAAAACTTCATTGAAAAATTGCGTCTTGGGAACAAACACAATAGTTAATCCAAAGACTCGAATTTCAAACAGTGTCTTAATGAATGGTGTCACGATTGAAGAAGGGTTTGTCTAAAACATTTTTTCCCCCATTAAAATCTTAATTTTTTTGTGTCGTTTTCCAAAAAATTGTTAAAATTATTTTCAGTTATTTGTGAATCTTTTGATAATTTAAAAAAAATATTTAAATAATGAAATAAAAAACTTTTTTTTCGCAGGTGTGTAATTGAAAACTGCGTGATCTGCGATAAAGCAGTTGTACGAAAAGGTTGTACCTTGAAAAATTGTCTTGTCGGACCGAATCATGAAGTAGCTGAAAATACAAACAAAGAAAAAGTGCATCTGTCCAATTCAGATGCTTACATGGAAATCTAAAAAGATGTCATTTTTCTTTAGTTATGAAAAATATTTAAAAATAATGATTCAAGTATCAATTTTGTGCGCTGTCAAGCTATATAATTCTAGCTTTTTGTATATAATTCTATTACATCTGAAATAAAATTGTCAAAATTTTAAATAATAGCTAAAATTCAAGATAAATTGAATTTTTTTATAATTTTGCATATATCGTCGTTTCTTGAATATGTTTTAATCTTGATTTTTTCCTAAAAAATTTCAGTTTTTATGCAATTTCCATGTCAATTACGAAATAAATAGCCAGCGCCATCTTTTGAATGCTTTCAGAAACTTCAATTTTTGGAGTTGAGTTCAAGGAATAATTATTATAGAATAATAAAAAAAACTACATTTAAATAGATTTGTTCAATAAAAATTGATGTTGAAGTTGATATTGATGGTGATTTTGCTGTTGTTTTGGATACTAATATTATGGACATTGTATACCAGCTGAATGAATCATATTGCACACTACGCAATACAAATACAAAAAACACACACGAAAAATTGCATAAAATTCCAAATACCATTTTAATTACAATTCGCCATTAAAAAAAAAAGAAGAATTTATCAGAAAAATGCAATGAAAATGTTTACTCGCACATCAAATGCTTTATCCGCGATACGTGGCATTCATCACGTAGATACATCAATCGACATACATACCAACAAAATTAAACGCAGAGAAAAAGTTTCTCTTGTTCCGTATGGTTTTAATTGAACTCCAATAAATGTTATAAACATGTTGACATGATTTCCTCTTCATGATCGGAAATTTCTCAGTCTATCGGATGATTCTGGTTGGTTTTTCCTTCAACTATTACCACTGCTGCTGCTGCTTATTTTTATGATTGTCAAATACATAATCATTGTTGGATTTTTCATTAGAAACAGTTACAGTTTCAGTTGTTCCGGTGTTCGATGTGTGCAAATAATCGGTGTCAAACTTAAGTCATTTCTCTGCACTAAAAACTCCTTGGCACTTTTCGCACAACTTTCCAAAGAAAAATAAAACGATTATCTTAGCTCGCGGGTGAAATGTTATTCTAGCGAATGTTCGAAAACTTGAAGTTTTTTTAAAGGTTCTTTTTCTTCCTCTTTCTCTCTCTCCCTTTCGTCTTTTTTTCTCATTCTTACTTTTTTGATTGTATTTTCTCTTTCTCTTTCAGTTTCTCCATCAATTTCAATTCCTTCTTCAAAGAAAAAAAAAATCTTTATTCGTATGTTGTATGTATATTTGCCTTATGGATATAAATAAATCGATAGGTTTCCATTACTATGCAGTACAGCTTGAGAAATTTTTTTTTTCCTTTCTGAAATTGCTTTACATGTATTTACATTTCAACGTACAAAGTTTTCGACAGTTTTTCTTTTAGCAATATGTGCTGCATGTTATTTTTTGATCAATGTCTTAAGCATTTTGATTTATGACTCTATGACTATCTAGTAAATGCACACAAAATGTGCAATAAAATAATTCGACAGTTTTTCGGAAGTTTTGATCATTTTATTTTTCATTGATTTGCAAAAGACAGCAAAAACGTGAAGAAACTGAAAATATCAACGTGGAAGGCGAATTAAAAAAAAGCGTAAAAGACAAAGTAACAACAAAATTCAAAATGAATCGAGCAAATTAACCCAAACCGAAAATCATGGATGTAACGGTGCAAAAGAACTAATGAATATTGGAAGTAGCTCTCGTTCGAAAATTACCTTTTTCCATTCAATTAACCATTTGGCATTAATTTCAAGTTTCTGACATTTTATTTATTTAGTTGAACAAAGAACGTGGGAAAACATAGAGCAAAGGCAAGCGACCGAATGAACGAGTAAACGATTGACTGTATGTATGTGTGTGTGTGTGTGTGTGTGTGTGTGTGTGAGGTGTGTGTGTGTGTGTGTGTGTGTGTGTGTGTGTGTGTGTGTGTGTGTGTGTGTGTGTGTGTGTGTGTGTGTGTGTGTGTGTGTGTGTGTGTGTGTGTGTGTGTGTGTGTGTGTGTGTGTGTGTGTGTGTGTGTGTGTGTGTGTGTGTGTGTGTGTGTATTGTAGAAAATGCGATGCACAGCGTGCACGATGGCCAAACAGACGGATAAATAAGGCAATGGCAAATAGCACGAATTAAAGCCAGACATCTGGTCAGAATATAGCAGCAATTATGCGCCTCGCTATATTACGTTCAATATTCACATTTTAATTTTAAACAAAAATATGAGAATGATAGGAAGAGATGAAGGGGAGTGTGTGTCAGAGAGAGAGAGAGAGAGAGAGAGAATAGAGAAAAGCAAAGAATACATAAAAAAAATCATAAGAATAAATGAATATAGATTTCAGCTTCGGATTTTCCTTCTGCGAACAATTCTCAAGGAATTGAATATGAAAGCGGTAAACGGTAGAAAGAGGACACACATACGATGTGTTTATATTAATCAGATACATTAAATTGCTTCATCATTGATGAATTGCTCACGCAATACCGAAAACTCAAAATATTCATTCACTTCGATACGAAGATTGAAATCTCGGCAGCTTCGCGCAATATTGTTCCAGTTCTCAATATACATATATACACATATTTACTGAATAAAAGCATGCATAGGGTATTATATGTGCGTGAGATTAATTTGTTAGTCGGTGTGGTAGATTCGTTTATAACGTTTATAATTTACACTTTAAACGCTTAGTCACCGTCAACAAACGATTCAAACAATCAGATTTTGTGCAATTTGCAAACTGTACTATGATATGTGCCCACACTCTTTCTTTTATTCTTTCTCTGCGGTCTCTGCTTATTCTCCCTTAGGGGGGCTCTCTCTCTCTCTTTCTCTCTGTCACTTTCTTTTACTTTTTTCCACTATTTCAGTCATTCTCATTCCCAAAATCGTATCACAAGTATATGCGCACAAAGCACACCCTAATCCACAACAAAATAAATTTCTATATGAAAATAAGAGAGTAAAAAAAAGAACAAGCAAACAATATAGAAGTAGAAGAATGAATGAAACGAGCAAGGGAATAGTTTAGAAACCGACAGAGTCCAACAATCTGAAACAATTCAAGTCAAAATATACAAACAGCCTAAATATGAAAATCAAACTAAATGGAACGCAACATAACAACACCAAAAAGAAAATGAAAAGGAATAGAACATAATAAATAGAATAATAATGTCTCACCTTTGATAATGTAAACGTTGTTATGCATGTATACACACTTTAGCCAAGCGCTACGAATTTCTCATCCTTCGTAGTCGTCGTCGTCGTCGTCAACATCGTCATATCAAATATTTGATTTTGCTTTTGCAAGAAGAGAAAACCATCTTTCTGATAAAGTTAACGCGCTTCTTATAAGTTATTCACACATGAAACGAAATATGCTCTCAAATAGCATACAACAAGAACAGAGAAACAAGCAAACGAGCCAGCGACCAAGTAAGCAAAAAGAGGAGATGAGCGAGCAAAATAAAATAAAAAAAAGAAAAAAAAAAGAAATAAGAAAAAGCGCACCGAGGCACATCGCCCGATGAGAATGCGAATGGGATCTAGTGAGGAATTGGAAATAGCAACAAAACACATTGTCCATATATTATACATACTTAACAAATATGAATAGCTTCACACATACGAGCGCCGTGCTCACCGTTATTTATCCATCGTGTGTACAAAGCACGTTGTGCTTTCTATTGATGTGGATGATTTAAAGCAGCAGCAGCAATAGAAACGGTAACGGCAATGGTGACGACGACAACGTCGGCAGCAATCTTGTTGATACTGCTTCTTCTTTTTTGTTTCTTCTTCTTATTATCCATTGTTGTTCTCGTTTTACCATTCGAACATACATTCTTGGTAAAAGCGAAATGCGTAATCTTGTTTGAAACGTAAGTAATAGCACAATGGCAATAACGTCATAGACATTGAGCTCCAATAAACAGCATATCATAGCGCAGCAGTTTGAGTAAAAATAGCCAGTGTGGCCAAAAATATAACGTCATTACTGATGGAGGGCGCACAAAACATGAAGCAAACGAGAGAGAGAGAGAGAGAGAGAGAGAGAGAGAGAGAGAGAGAGAGAGAGGAGAGGGAGAGGGAGAGGGAGAGGGAGAGAGAGAGAGAGAAAGAGAAAGAGAGAGAGCGATTCACTTGCTCGTACGCGCTCATTTATTGCAAGCGCAAGAATAAAGTAGAAAGCTTGAGCATCCAACAGTATTTATATCGATGTATTTGTATGTATTTGTATATATGTGTGGATTTTAGGATCGAAATATATCGTTGGAATGTTGACTTGAAAACGTCGCAAGGACCGAGCATTGGACAAGTAATGATCGTAAATGAAAACTTGTACAAAACTATATGGGATAATGTTTAACCAATTGTTTTAGATGCAAAAGATGAGAAATGCTGGCGACCAATGATCAACCAACATCAAGAACAAAATCAAATATCTATTGCTATGGCACGAAAAATAAAACGAAAAAAAAAAAAAACAAATTGGAATGAACGGAGGAAAAAAATGGAAAATCAAAAACTATCCAACACAAAAACTCATACAAACGAATTATTCAAGAGACGTGCTTTCACTCGAACAACTGCAAAAAGATTCTGAATTATACAGGGAAAAAAGCAGCGGTTATTCATTGTTCCTTATGCTAGCAACACATTGTTTATGGATGCTTTTTAGTCCTTTACTGCTCTGTCCCTGATTTATATGAACGACGAGCAAAAAAGAAGAAAAAAAAGTTAGCAAAAGCATAACGCAGAGAGTTCAATGTGTACAACAGAATGGGAACCGTGAAAAAAACGGCAACCACACCGAAGCAAAAGCCGGAGAGCCGAGACAAATCTCTTTCGTTCCTATGTGTGTGTTTGTGTGAGAGAGTAAATGAGTTAGAGTGTTTGTGTACACATTTTGATCCATGGAAGAAGTGCAGGTGAGAGTTCTCTCAGTGTGCTTTTCACGATGGTACTGAGTGAACGATGGCAAATGCTATGAAGAGAAAAAGAGAAATAGAGAAAAATAGAAAGAGACAGTAGATATATTCACCGTTGCAAAGCACAAATTCGTACATATACACTGGAAAAAAGGTCGTGCAAATCAATACAGTACACAATGCTGCTATATATTATTTCCCGGGCTAAGCGATTGCGCTGTATACAATCACAATAATTCACATAGTGAGAGATAAAAAGAGACAGAGATATATTGAGAGAAAGAAAGAGAGAGATAGAGAAAAAGAGTGCTTATGGTCTGTGGTGCTGCTGCCTTTCCAACATCCAAACGCTTAATGTATCTTTTAGGCAAACGAACGAAATGGTTACATTAACACGGGTCGATTTCCATGAGGTTGTACGCATATGAAATGATCTATGGTTGTTTATATAGCTCAATACTTTGTAGTAGATTGATTGCGACGAAAACTGAATGGTTTTGTTGATGCTGCTACTATTTGTGTGGCTGCTGCTTCTGGTCATTGAATCGTTTCTCTGTTTTTGTTGTAAAATATGCCATTTTCTTTCCATTTCTTTTTGTGTTTGTTTCATTTGTACGAGTCTTTTTCGTGTTTTCGCTACCAACAATTTTTTCTGCTTTTTCTCAAACAGACACATACGCAAAATCAAAGCTACTCAAATTGGGTGTTAGATTGTGGTTAGGATGCCCCCATATATTTATCCAGACCGTTTAGTAAGCAAGTTTTGATGAGCGAAATGTTATTGAGAAAAGAAAAAAACAAAAAGAAATATAAAGAGGCAGACAATTAGAATGGAACAGAAAGAATGAGAGAGTTAAGATTCGACTGTAGCATTTTTGATGAGCGTAAAAAGCTCATATCGAATATAATTTATGCATATAAACAATGGTCATATAGAGTACATATAAGGCAAACTTTGTTTGTCTCATGGATGGCAGGACAAAAGACAGAATATATATTAGAAAAGGACAGAGAAATCTCCAGAAAGTAAGAAAGAAGGAAAGAGAGTTCGTGTGTGAGAGAGAGGAACTGAACGTGACCCGCCATTCCAAGCTTCATATCATCAGTTTGAGCGAATATTTTGAAATGTTACGATGTTTGTGCCGTCACATTTTATGGCAAAACGCAATCGCAACTGGAGCAGAATGGATTCAAATGAGAGCACAACTTGGAACGACGGGCACAAATAAAAGCAAAAGCGAAGCCCAACTTTGTGAACAACAAACGAACTGAGTTGAGTTTTGTCTAATGTAATTTAAACGATAAAATTGTGTGTGTGTGTGCGTGTGTGTATGCGTAGTGGATTTCAATTTCGCTAGAATTGTATTTTGTGTGTGTGTTTATAATGTGTGTACATGTGGTCGTTTTTGCCTTTATTCGATTGTACGTACGTATTTTTCGTTCTCACCATCATGTCTGTGTTTTTGTGTGTCTGTATGTATAGTGGCTTTTGGATGTGAAAGCTGATCTGCATGAAATGTATGGATAAAACTGTAATAATCAACGACCAACGTGTTAGCATTGGTAAAATGAATTTGCACAGCGACCGGTCATGTTGGGATGTCGTCGATTGGATTTTGACAACACAAAATAAAGAAAATATATGGAGAATGTTGCATCGGTCGCGCCCAAATAGCTTTATACGAAACCATTTCGATTAGAATAAGCGCACACAAATCGTTGTTGTTGCTGCTGCTGTTTCTGCTGCTCTTGTCTATCATATTCCCAGTCCCATTGATCGCTTTTTCTAAACGTGGTTGTTAAAATGATTCAATGTTTTTATCATTGTAACAAGACAGTCGCCAAAGAGAAAAGAAAAAAAAACGAAACATAAACCTGCCAATATGTCCTTATATTTGCCTTGTTCTATACCATTTCACGCTTGATAGTGGCACTCTTTTTATTTTATCAGCTCCGTCGACGTTGTATCGTTGGTAGTTGACAAAATTATGTGCATGTATTAAAACTTCAATTTATACACAAATACTCACTGCTCACGTTCATTTTCGAATGGATTGGATTAAGTGCGGGAATCATATCTGTTACGTACTGATTCAATGCCCGAATGCGGTATACATTGCAAAATTCATATCTCCCGTTGCTCTTGATTAACATTGTACAATCAGCTTTTTTGTAGCTATTGCTGCTCTATACTCAATGGCTATCCAACCATAACATGGCCCATACTACGAAAACGACGAGAACAACAAAGACAACAAAACAACAAAAACGAAAAAAAAAAACGTTTATCTTTTGCAGAATTATTAAACGTTTCGTATATGTCACATTCGATAAAGTATATTGGATTTGACAAAATCATCGTGTAAATTGTACATGATTCAATCGTTTGTTCAGATCATTTCTTCATTTTCTCTCAGTATCTTCCTATTTCTACTTTTCCTGTTCTCTCTATTTCTCTCTCTCTCTCTCTCTCCCTTTTTTCTCTTTCTTTATTCCAGTTGAACTTCAACAAAATACAGAACATGTTCATTTTTTACCAGCCAACATATTTTGAGATGCGTATTTTTCTGCCGCTGAAACATTGTAGCTTGTGAATTGCGAGTAAAATTATTTAGCATAGCTTTAAACGCACATGCCTCATTCAAATTAAAAATGAATGAATGAATGAATGAATGAATGAATGAAGAAAAATGAAAACATAAAATCAGAACATTCTTTTCGAAACCAAATGGTAAGCCGTTTCGATTTACTCGTTATTATCGTTATTTCGAAATGAAGAAGAAAAACTTGATGAAATACAGCAAAAGCGAAGAACAAAAGTAAAGAAAGAATAAAGAAAATAAATTAAACGGTTTCGCATTTGAACCAACAAAATCTATAGCTCATTTTGTGATTGTTATTACTGCTTTTGTCATTTGCGACACAATGATTTTGTATATTTTCTAAGCCTGTACACAACACGCCACAGCTCGATTCGCGAACACTAATACCTCATCGGGAAAATCTCTGTTTGAATATTTGCAAATATTTTTAAACCAATAACACACCTCTGTATATGTGTGGGAGAAAAAGAGAATGAAGAGAAAGGAGAGAGAGAGAGAGAGAGAGAGAGAGAGAGAGTGAGTTTGAAAGGGAGAAAGCAAATGCGAACAGCTACGCATATTTGTGGAAACAGACTCAATTTACAAGTATACCCGTATTGTGTTGTCGCGTGCAAAATGGCAAAACCAACAAAAGAAAATGCAAACATAGATGGAAAAAAGCATACACACGCACACTCACACTTATACTCACACTCGCACACACCGAATTTATTTGTCGTATGCAAGAGAAGAACCAGCTTCCTTTTGATGGTAATATATTCTTTTTCAACGACTCCAATATATTCCTCGTTGCTGCCTTGCTGGTAGTTGTGCCTCGTTACCGTTTGTGTTCTTTTCTACTGGTATCAGAGCTTTTTGCAAGTGTTTGTAATATTTTTCTTATTGTTGTTGTAGTATGTAAAACGGTCGTTTGTGCAGTCGATGTAAAAGCGGCCGTTTTAAGAAGCGAATATCAACGTTTTATTGCCGTGTTCCATCTGTTTGAATGTATTAGCAAAGCGGGCATCATATACATAGTTGTGCAAAAGGCAACAATGGTTTTGAGAGCGAGAGAATGAAAAAAGCACAAAAATGTGTGTGTTGGGAATCGGTTCAAGCGACAACGATAACGTTGTGCCGTCGTTGTTGTTGTCGCCATCGTCGTATTCGTAGCCATAGTCATCTATAACAGCGACGTGAATCCGTACCTATATATATGTATATATTTGGTTATTTGGTTTAGGGTTGTAGCGCATGCGTTTGGCGCATTTTTCTCTCAATCGAAATTTAGCATTCGGACCAAACGTAAAGGAAATTGTGCTTTTTCGTATTTTATGTGTCCCGCCCAGTATTTCTGCTAGTCTGAGAAAAAAATCGGTCTGTACGGATGTTCGTAGTTGTAGGCTCAGCAAATCAGAGAGAAATCACCAATAAATTTCACCTTTTTGAATTTATATAAAAAAAAAAAAAAAAAAAAAATAAAATAAAATACTCAAATAAATCGTCTAAATTAAATTCATATACTATTACAGCAAATTTAATTTTGAAAAATCGACATTTAGTGTACATTAATCTTAATTGAGCAAAAATTAATTCTTATTTTCCCTCATTGAAACTAATTTTAAATATGAAATAAACAATCGAATATAGAGAACCGACCAATGAAAGAAATCTTGCTGCCGCAGAAAAGCTCATATTTTTCTTTGGCTGCTATATTTAGTGCTTCTACTGGTATTTGTACTGTTAATTTTTCGCAACAAACATTGTCTCAAATTGAAAATAAATTCAGATGAAATTGAATTTGTGTGCCAAACTGATAACAATCAAGTGATCTAGTTGTTCCCAGATTAATAGATTCCATTAATTGATGTGCAAATTGTCAACAAGATCATTAGTTAGTTTATCAGCGAAAAAAAAAAAAAAAAAAAACCAAAGAAAAAGAATCACAAAGAAAAATTCCCGTTTACTTGGAATCTATTCACATAATCATTTTCAATAATTCATATCTCCCGCTGCTGTCGAACAGTAGCAATACAGAACTCCGGCTATCTATCCATAGATTCCAATACGATATCTGAATATCTGTATACACACACACACACACACACATATATATATATATATATATGAAATTTTGCTATATGTGTTTTTTGTTGTTGCCATTGTTGTTGTTATTGTGCTCAGTTGCTGCTGATTTTTTATTTTCCATTCAAATGCTAGAAACTAACACAATATACCAAAAACATTGCAATCATTTTCAATTTTCGAATTTGGCATTAATTCCTATTTATTTATAGGTAAAACAGAAATGTAATATACATACACATATAAATATGTAATGCATACATAAAAAGCGATAATGGCAAAGTGTTACCGATGTCTTTGAACTCATTGCAAATTGTAATGTATACAGTGAAATCTGCACCAAATCCAATAATAAGATATTAAGAAGTAGAAGCACAGCTAGCCAAAGAAAAGCGAGCAACGAAAACGTGTTCACAAAAAAGCGAATAAAATATGAAAAAAAAAAAATATTGAAAAACCATCATTAAAATTACAAATTCAATGAGCAAGAAAGTGAAATGGATGGAATAGGAGAGAAAGAGATATAAGAGATAGGGGCTCAACGCAAGCTCCTCATACTAACACTCGTTATATTGCATGCATTGAACATTTCAAAATCATACAAGAGCAGCCAGACAGACGAACAGGGAGAGGAAATGCGAAAATAATCATAAACAACAGCAAAAACAATAATATTTCGATATAAAATCAAAGTCTTGAATGGCTGAACAAATGTTTGAATCTGGATCAATTACAAATAAAATTTTCTACTTTTGTTTCATATTTTCCATGGCAATAGACGGAAAAGAGAGCATAAATCCGGTGAACGAAGAGTAAAACTGTGTAATAAAAACGAAAACGAAAACGAAAGAAAAAAAAATACATAAAAGAAAAAATCAAAGAAAAAGTAAAAGAAAGCGAGAGAAAGAGAAAGAGAGAGAGAAAAAAGTTTATGTATATTTAAATTCCTAACAGTGTTTGCACGATACAGTGATTGTGTTTATTGGACAAGTGTCCTGTACCAAATAAGTGTATATGCGACTTAGACGCGCAACGAATACGCATTCACTCAATACTGTGAAATAGCACGCCATTCTATGTACACACTCAGTTCTTGGCAGCTCCGGTAGAATCAGCACGGACAAAATACGAAAATTGCCAAAAACAACAACAACAACAGTACCATCAACCACATCCACAGTTGATTGAGCGACAAGAAAAGCGGAGGAAAAAAATCATCAATTGGTAGCCGAAAGCATTTCGAAATTTTAAATCAGTGAAATATCGACGAAATTATGACAAATTCACTGAAGTTGAACATTTGATTGTTGCTTATTGATATAGTGTGCAACCAATGCACGCAATCATTACGCAATAAATTTATATTTTTTTTCTTGATTCTGTAAGAAAAAAAGAAGAATATTTCATTTAAATCGAAGAATACGAAGCGAATAGTAGTCCAAGACGAGAACGAGCAAACGAGCGAGCAAGCAAGCAAGTAAGTGGGGAGACGCAGACCAGAGCCAGCAAGCGCAAGAAATACAAATACACAGAGAGACAGAAAGTGACAGAGACCAAAAGAGATAGTGTGCGATTGTTTGTACCTTTGTGTGGTTCATTTAAGCGGCGAATTTTCGACTGGGTGACACAAAATACACATAAATCAAACGGTGTCATCATAATTTCTTAAGATACGCGTGTGTCGAATTGGTTAACGGTGTTCACACTATATTTGTGTACTGTTCAAGCGTTATTGTTTCATTTTGCATTTTTTTTAAAATTTAATCACGGGCCTGTCGAAATCATGTTGTTGTTGCTGACGATACAAAGATTTTGCAAAAATGTCGATATTCCGTTACCACGCCAATGATTAATATGGTTTACATATTAATATATAAACTCGTATTAACCGGTACGATGAGCCAATTTCTTATGAAATTGGGATGACAACGCATATACATTGCTAAGTTATTGTCCATTATACAGGCACCTACACACATACATACCATATTAATACATTGAATAACAATTATTCAACAGCAGCAGCAACAACAACAACAGCAGCAGAAGTAACACAATTTCGTAGCATTAGAAGCAAAGGATGTGATGAACGAGACACAATAGCAACAAACGAAGAAGAGAAGAGAAAAAAAAACGGCAAATGCAAAAACAAAGAAACAATTCCAAAAAACGAATATTCAATTTGCGCATTACACGAACACCGCACACAGCGAGAATAGAATTGCTGACAAACGTTTTCACACATCGCCCACACATTTGACGACTGATGGAAACGAATTGCAAGAGGTTGAACCAGTTAAAACGCGAGTAACCAAAACGTGTTTAATGCTGACAAGAAAGGAAAAAAAACGTAAAAATAAACACAATTTATGTATTATATATATATATATATATATATATATATATGATTAGTAATAGAAAGTGAAGAAAGAGGTTCTGAAAAGAAAAAGGATTAAAAACCACACACATACTCACGATAACACGAATACACGAAAAGAACCAAAAACAAACAAAAAAAAAACATAAAAATCGAAATAAGGGAAATACACGAAACCACATGCAAACGATAGCGCATTACATTCTAAAGAATACATCATCTAGGAGCGAACCACATTCATTCTAAGTCAGCGTTTTTCTGTGTTTTTTCATTCGCTCCTATTTTTTCTTTCGAATAAAATCAAACCGATACGAATACAAGGGAAATATCGGAAATAACAACAAGCAAATACCTAATATTTAAAGAAAAAACACAGCTGTGAAACGGATAAAGCGAAACAGTGGAAGAATTCATTCAAAGCCGTGCAAGGATTCATTCTTAGACTAAGTTCACATAATTACCCTCCACAATAGAGAAACTACTTCATTGCTTTCGATCAACAACTGAATTGTGAATTAAAATTACGGTGGAAGTAAAAAAAACCAAAACCATACCCACACACAATTAAAAAAAGAAAAAAACATTCAAACAAAATATTCAATAGAAAAATATATATTTAACTAATTCGAAAAACGAAATAAACGTAGGACGCGTAATAATACATTTAAAATTAAATTTAAAAATTAAATATAAAAAAATATAATTAGAGAAAAAAACAAGTCACGAATCGAAAACTAAAACTAGAATTTCAAAACTAATAAGTTTAAAATAAAATATAAAAGAAGAAGAACGACAACAACACAACAATGGATCTACTGCCGAAAGGAACACATCTATTTATACTATGGCTTTCAATCAATATTGCTGTATTTCCATCATTGTTCACAACAGAACGACAGAATTTAGTAGATGCAGCGTAAGTACCCAAGCAAAACCATTTCAAACCATTTTTTTTTCTTCTTCTTCCATTCACTCTTTCTTTCGTTTGTGTGTTTTTTCCCTTTCTTTGTTCATGTCTGATGCTTTATTTCCATTTAGCATTGTGCCATTTTATATATCGACATTTGTCATTCAACGTCAGCACACTGTGCTGTGCTAGGTGCAAATGAGTGAGATATGGAGAAAGCGAGAATGAGAAAAATTGACGTAAGAGAATTTAAGATATAGGGACAGAAAGAGATAAAGAAAGGGAAAGTGCGATAGAACTAGAGAGGGATGAAAATAGTAAAAGATTAAAAGAGAATGAAGAACAGGACGAGAGGTAAAGAAATTGAGACTAAAAAAATAACTGAGAATAAATGAAAAAAATTGTTTTTTTTTGCTGTTAGACCGAGATTCATCTGTCAAACAACTCTCTCTCTCTCTTTTTTTTTCTCACGTATATCCATATGTGTTTCTCATTTTCTTTTGATGATTAAAAACAAAATTTTCATGATGAAATGTTGAACACTGTTGAATTGTTCGTTTGGTAAATTTATTGAACAAAAATGATTCAGACATTCTTTTTCCCTTCATTTTTGATGTCATTAACCATCGAATGATGGATTTTGACTGAGCAAATTTTTTTTTGAATTGCGTGCTGAAAAATGGACAGTTTTTTTTTGTTGCGTCGTTAATTCCAAGTGGACAAAGCTTCATTTCGTTTTCTTTCAATGCTTTATTTTCGTAGTGTTCTTTTTTTTCTTCTTTCTGTTGTCTCCATTTTTCTTTATTCTGTTTCTCTTTTGTACCAATTTGTTCATGCGATAAAAACGAAAGAAAAAAAAATCATTCTCTCATTACACACTCACTTCTAATAAGAAGTTTACACCATTGAATAAAGCCTAGTCAAATGGAACAGGAAAGGCGAATGGCAAAAATCATTATTATTGTTGTTGGCTGTTTCCTCTTTTCGACATCGTCTCGATGCTTGCTGAGACGTTCATTGGGAAAAATGTTTTCTTTATGTTGCTGTTGTTGTTTTGACAACTAAAAGCGACAAGAGCATGTACACGAAGCATAGAAAATATTGGAATGGCGCATTTACCCAATCTGTTATTCGCCTGGGCGTCAAGTGGATTTACACTTGAAATCGAAATAAATAGACCGAAGAGGCATTCAAAAGTGCCATTTTTGCTTTTCTTTTTTTGCATTTCAAAAGCAAGATATTGCAAACAAGAAGTAGCAAAATGAGAGAGAGAGAAGATGGTAAAATAGAAGTATAAGATAAGAAAAAGGAATGAACAACAACACAAAAACCGAAAAAATGTGGAAAAATAGATTCGACATATAGCGAGCCCGAAAGTGGCTCCGCTTGGGTCAATTGAGGATCAAAGCAACAAATGGCAATAATAATATTATGATAAGATGATTCGGTTTTCGGTTCTCTCTCGCTATCCCCTCCCTATCTCTTATCTACACTTTAGTATATCCCTGTCGTTTTTTTTTATCGTCTTTTTTCGCTAAAGCGGAATGAGTAATTGAAAACAGAACAGTGCACCGTGAATCATCTTTACAATTAATTAATTGTGTGTATCTCACATTAAAAAATTGATTTAATTTGTAGAATTTTAATGATTGGTTTGTATTTTAATCATGTAAATGTGCAAAAGGTGAATGTGAATGTGCTCAATTTTTTGCATTTGTACTTAAGTTGTGTGTATTTTTTAGCTTTTTTTTTTCTTTTACTTTATATACAAAATTCCATCGTATGATGATGATGTTAATTTTAAAGGCAATCGAATCGATGGGGTCCCAAATAATATTTGGTATGTGTATATTTACGCTTGATTTGATTCACCTTAACCAGATGTCAAGTGTTACGAGTGCTTTTAACGTTATTTTAGGCATTGAAATATATCACAATTACATGGATACTATTTCTTCATATTTATGTTTAATCAGTTTTATTTTTTGTGCTTTATCAGAGTGCTTTTTGTATGTTCTCCATGTTACTCTAGATTAATTACATAATAATAACTAATTCGTGTGAAAGTTATTTGAATTAAATAGAGATTAGTGGTTTCTGGTCAACAGTTTTTGTATGACGTACAACTAACCGAATAAACAAACAAATGATGAAAAAGTAATGGAAAAAAAAAAAAACTAACCAAAAGAAGAGTGAAGAGTGTGATTGAAGTAGCAAGTTTCTGTGAGAGTGAGAGTGATAGTGAGAGTGAGAGAGAGAGTGAGAGTGAGAAGGGGGATGCAAATTGGCTCAATTAATGACCTCACTTGAATATAGATGCGGAGAGAAAGAACGTACCAAAAATGTTGCCATGTCAAAAAGAGATTAAATAATCATATGGCTAGTCATTTAAAAAAACAGTTCACATCTCAAATGGTGATGTTTAATTTGTGGTTTGCTGTTTTTTTTTTTTTTTTTGGATATCGGTCATACATACTCTGGCACAGAAAAAAAAAACATACACAAATGAGTACATGTGTTTGGGCCGAATTGATGAATTAAACCGCAAATCGTTAGTGAAGCGACTATGTTTGGATGTGACAGTGTGTGTAATACATGAGACGTGTGAAACTATCACCAAAGTCACTTTCGATTTAACAGAACAACGTTTAAATTTATTGGTTCAACATTTGCATTTGAAGTGGTTTTTATTTGCAAACTCAAAACAAGGCTAATAAAGCTAATCCATCTATGAGTATCCATGGAAACACTTAACGAAGCGAGAAAATGTAGTGAAGGAAGAAAAAACATGTTGAAAAGGAGATAAGATAAAGAGGGTGATAGAAAGTGACAGATGAAAAGAGAGAAGAGAAGAGAAGAGAATTTTGAAAGTGATAGAAAAATAGGCAAAAAATAGGACGAAATAAAGAGAAGCATAGATAATAAGAAATATCTATCGATTGAGATATCGGGATGAAAAAAGGGATCAAAAGTGTGAAAGAGACAATGACACATACAGACTTTAAACGCAAGGAAAAAACAACAAATAACAAGATATAACAACAACAACCTCTCACGAACGAAAGCTCAAACATTTCGAGATAATTACAGCACTTAATTCTTAACAAGTTTCACTAGCTTATTATCTATGCCAGTTATGCTTAACTATGTTAATTGTTCAATGCGATGCAATGCGATAAGATTTCTCATTGAAATGTGAGTAAAGTGAATGTTATATAGTGTGGTAGAGAATGGAATGATAACAAGGAGAAAAAAAGGGAAGAAAAAATATATTATTGAAATTGGTCTCAGTGTTACGAGCACAAAAGCTTACAGAAGCAAAAAAAAGCGTACAGCAACTTTCTTCATCGTCGTCACACTTTTAAACCATTCCATCCATACTTACATGAATTTGCTTATTTAAACTCTATGACAAAATATAGTGCCTTTCCTCTCTTCAGGTTTCATCGCCGTTCCATAACCGCCATCTAATATTTAGTATTTCTCTTTCTGTATTTATGCCATTCTCTCAGTATTTAGTGTGTATTTTCTTAACGCCTTCGATTATATA
Organism: Resseliella maxima; assembly: GCA_029041755.1. Lineage (NCBI taxonomy): Eukaryota > Metazoa > Arthropoda > Insecta > Diptera > Cecidomyiidae > Resseliella > Resseliella maxima. Next base: position 154,458 of record JAQOWM010000090.1, read on the forward strand.
TACGATACGCTATCATGTCTTGCATTGGCCATATGTTTTTGTTATTCAATATTAATAATTGACATCTCTGTTTTTCTATTGAAATGATAATCGCATCGCAATTTACCCATCAGCAAATCTAACTAGATAATGGCAACATGACCCTTTTTCCCTTCGATCATTCCATTGTATTTTCACTTGAAAGTCCGTTCTGATGCTGTTTTCTTTTATTCACGAAAAAAAGGATACGCACATATTCTTTGTGTTTGTGTGTAAAGAGTATGTATATCGAAAATACAAAAAACATCGAATGCGTTTCTTCATAGCAAACATTATTTTATTGCGACGTATTCATTTCCGTTTTTGTAATAAAGATTTAAATCAAAAAATACCGTTTGTGGGCCGATTTCTACAATGCGACAAGGAAACATTCAACAGTGAAGAAAGAAATAACAAAAAAAAAACGGAACCAAACAAAATGAAACGAAGAAGGGAACGAACGCGAACGATACAAAATGAAGGACCAAAGGATCGAAAGTAGAAATGAACAAAAAAATTAATACGGTCGCCAGCGTAAAAAGACAAAGTATAAATGTGCCTAGGTGTGAGTAAGAGAGGGAGAGAAATAGCACTTTTGCTACCATTCAACATCCGATTTTAATTTTCAATTTAGTTTCAACGTCTCAGGAAACATTAACGGAAATACTTTCATGAGGATTAACAATTAAGTTCAATGTCGTACAAATGCCTTACCTACTGTTGCTATCTCTTGCTCGTTTCATTTTCGTTATGAATAATTTGTGTAACTGTCTGCGTGTGTGCGTGTCTGCCAGTTACCTTCTCTCTCTCCCTTAGTGGTGTGTGTGTGTGTGTGTGTGTGTGTGGGTGTATGTGTATTGGCTTATTTGTATTTCTCACTTTTGTATTCTTAAGAATGCTGAACAATGACGACGACATCGAAAGTCAACCATCTTGAAGATGTGTTGTTGTTTTTTATTTTCAAATATCTTTTCTTCGATTCTCTTAGCATGTTTTGCACATCGGCTACACTCGATTTCATTTTACAACAAAGTGTACGTAAGTTATGCAAGCACTTAACTCTATGTCAAGTACAGCAATTGAAGTGGTGGTTGATGTTATACGCGTGTGACTATAAATACGTCGTTTTTGTTGTTGATAATTTTTTTTTTCTTGTTAAAATTTTTTGTACTCATTCTTATATTGTTTCAAAGCTTCTCATTTGCTTGTAGCATATCCATTGCGTTCACGTTCGCTTGCTCCACCTGATCCCTCATCACTTCTGATTATCGCTATTGAATCATCAAGAAGTCTGTACACACTCAAATATATATAGGTGTCGCCAGAAGCTTTCTTCCTTTCAATCCCTAATCCCATTCGATATCACCACTTACTGATGCTTAGCAGTTGCACATAGTTTGGGTAGTGTATTGTTATATTCCATTAAAATGAAAATGTCAGAAGGAGAAAGATAAGAAGAAGAAGTAGAAGTAGAAGAAGATAAAAATGAAGAAAAGAAGAAAAAAAATATTTGCACAACAAAAAGGCGTTAAATATGTGTAGAAAAACAAGCATATCATCATCAAAAATATGACATACGAAATGTTATATGTGAATAACATCGTCATCATCATCATCATCCTCATCATAATTTTATGTATGCTGGCTCGTGTGTTTGCGTTATAAATATATATATATTCCCAAGCCATTTGGCGTAAGAACTGATTTCAAAATGGTGTAAGTCTCCGACACGTGCTTGATAATAATGTACGAATAAACAAGCCACAAGAGCATTATATTTTAAAAAATATTTTGACATTATTCCTGTTCATCATTCAAATCGTACTGGAAAATGGAATAATTACGCTTTTTCTCTCTCGGATTCGCTTTTTTTTTTACTCATTCTCACTGCCTTTCTTTTATTTTCGATTTTTCTGTCTGTCGTGCTTTTCATCTTTTCATATTTTATTTGAATAGGAGCTGAGCTCGGGTGCCTACAAAATATTTTACACAAAGCTAAAGAATTAACGGGACTGGAGAAAAAAAAAGTAAACTCTTGCACATACACCCACACCCACACCGACAAATATACCGAAAATAGTCTTGATGTTTATTTTGCTTGAACTTTTCCTTTGGTATACGAATAAATTAAAGCAAATGATTTTGCTGTTTTTGGTTTGAAAAACATTGGCTTCGACTTAAAAACTGATTCTGGCTGTTTGTGTTAAGCCCCACGGCCAATTCAATTGAAAATCACTCTTTCTCTCACTTTCTCATTCTCTCTACATCCATTTCATATTCTCTCTCTTTCGCTCTGTTTCACATTGGTTGTTCTCATCTCCATATACATTTAGATTGGGTTTGTCCATTTGCTGCTCAATGATTTCTTAAAGTCAAAATGTATTGAATATCAGTGTATTGTAAACGGTAGTTGTGCAATCACTTTTGGTTTCACATCTTTGATCTAGGCCGCGGAACAAAAGACCGACATTACTTCCATGTTTCTGGTGAAATCAATCAAAAGTCGATAGAAAGAGGGAAAGAAAAGATCAAGCGAGCGGCGAGCGAGGACTCAACATGTACTGCTTCAAGTAATTTATATGTTCTTTTCATTTTCATGTTTTGTCTGTTTCCATTACTTGGTGGCCATTCATTTACCATCATCCTTTCCATCGTACGATGCTAATGGCAATGTTTAATGTATACGCGAGTGAGATAGAGACTGAAATTGAAGAAAAATGACAAAAATACAAAAAAGAGAAAGAGAGAGAGAAAGAGAGAGAGAGAGAGTGAGTGAGAGAGAGAGTGAGAGAGAGAGAGAGAGTATGAGTTGTGAGTATTTTAAAAGCGTTGACTGCATTTCATTCATTTATAATTTTTCAAGCGTTCCGCATTGCTCTTAATTTGATTTAATATTTTACTGAATTGTGTATGCTTACCAGTGGCGGTTATAAGTTATTCCAGGACCTCATAAAAGTTTTCGGTTTTCATTACGGTTACAATGTTTTTGTAAATAAACACATAAATATGTATGCCACGATATATTCTACATAAACGATACCCAGCAGAGTTGAAATCGCACTTGGTTCTCTTGACTCTTCTTTTTGGCGCTCCGCTTCGTCTTTTTTCGGGGGAATGTGTGTTTGAGTGAGAATGAGCGAGCGAATGTGTTATATGCTGTGTTTCGTTGTGTTGTGATCTGTTGTGATCTGTTGTATACGGTTTCTATTGACATAGCGTTTGTTGCAAAAGTTACCAGTTGAGAGCAACATCAAACCGAGTGAATTGTGTACGCCAGTTGTACCCTTGCGCACGGAGACATTTGTCTTTCTCTCTCTCTCTCTCTCTCACTCTCTCTCTCTCTCTCTCTCTCTCACTTTTTCACTTTGAAAGAAATCAGTGAGATATAGATAGTAAGATATAGATAAATAGATAGAAAAGCGAAAAACATTTCTCTCTTTTGAAATGCTTAAATGAACCAACGAAAAATAGATAAGTGAATAAGAGCAAATGATTTTGCTGAAAATGAAAAAGCTTTCGATTCCGTTATTTTTGCACAGGGGGATCACTGTATGTGTGCGTTGTGCATGTGCTTGATTTTCGGTTCATACACTAATACACATACAAACAAGTGTACCAAAAGTAAAAGAATACCATGCATGGGGTTCAGCATGATTTAGCCGAAAATTTATATAGACCAAAATCAAATATATTATTAAAAATGGTTTTTTATACGCCTTCATGACTACACATTTAAATGAAAAACATATACACGAACCGAACTAAAACCAAAAGAATAAGAGGTATTGAATAGACTCGAACCATGGCCGTAGCCAGAGAAGAGGAAAAAAAGGAAGAAGAAGAAGAAGAAAAAGAAGAAGAAGAAGAAGAAGAAGAAGAAGACGATGATGATGATGATGATGATGATGATGATGATGATGATGAAAAAAACACGCCAACAACATATAGCCCCCGCTGGCTATTGTGTTTAGATGACTTTTCGGAAAATATACTGAATGAGAGAGGGAAGGGAAAGTGTTTTGTGTGAACAAGAAACGATGAACGAAGCCAAATGTAATAGAGGTTGGGTGTGGCGCAAATGCGACCCGTACTGATGGTCTTTCGCTCTTTTTACTTGTTTTATTTATAAGTTATAGCATTTTATCCTATTTGTATTCGGTAATTTTTGTGCATATGGAATACATTCAATGGATTAATTTTTGTGTTTTTTCCCTTTTTCTTCCTCTTCGCTTTTTGTCCTTCTCATTCTTCCTTGCTCTGTTACGCATACATCAAGCGAGCAAAAGTGATGAGCCAAAGCTTTTGAATAATACTCAGCACGCATTCAAATCAATCTAATTTCTGAATTACACATTCAATGACTAAATGCTATAAAATGAGCTATACGTGTGCATATGTATATGTATATGTCTGGTGTTGTTTTGTTCTTGGTTCTCTTTGCATTGGCTTGAAAAATGAAAAACTGTTCATTTTGTTTTCTTTTCCCCTTTTATCTCTCTCTCTCTCTCTCTCCTTCATTCTTTTTCTTTCTTCTCCCAAGCTGATACATAAGTATATTTCGAGAATTTAATTTTTAGCAAATCAAAGATAAACATTTAGAATCGAGAGCTGAAAAAAGAAGAAAAAAAAAAAGTTTCTGAATATATCCAACATTCATGTGATTCGTTTCTATCTTTACTCTTTTCGTTTGTTTGGTCACACACATTCATACAATTGAACTGTATATGTACATATATATATGTTTGTCAATCCCTTTCACCAATTTCTATAACCGGATTAAAGTTGAATAGATCCATTCATACAGCTTTTTTTCCACTAAATTGACAATATTTGATTTGTTATGCGAGATACATTCCATTTCTTGTTGTCGAAACGTTGCTGTATTGCTATTTACATAGTCAAATATGACAATTCGAAAAAAAAAGAAAAACAAACACATTTATGCGTGCACACAAATCACCCATACGCACATATTAGCGTGGAAAAAAAATGGAAAAGCAACGACGAAGACAAATGTGCCAATGAAAAAGTACAAGGAGAAAAACGCAAAAATCTAAAATAAAGTCACCATGGTTTGAAAAGCATTGAGAGCATAGTCGCATAATCTTTACAATTCGTAAAAAACATAATACCAGGGCGAACACAAAGCAAAACAAAAAGAAATCTTAGAAGCGATAAGTGACTTTACAACTGCACTTCCAATGCGAAATATGTGAAAGCGAGCCAAAATGAATGTGAAGTAATGTTAGGGCAATTACGCGCATTTCATTTTTTGTGTCGTTTTCCATTCAATACACATATAATCGACGCGCAAAAGTTTATGCGACACTCTCTGTTATATCTCCCTCTCCATCTTGCTTTCATCCTCTTTCTCTCTCTCTCTCTCCCTCTTTCTCTCTCTCTCTCTCTCTCTCTCTCTCTCTCTCTCTCTCTCTCTCTCTCTCTCTCTCTCTCTCTCTCTCTCTCTCTCTCTCTCTCTCTCTCTCTCTCTCTCTGTCTCTCTATGAAAATTTTATGGAATAGTTTTATTGGTTTTTTATGTATGGATTCATCGACTATGTCTCAAATGTCGTCTTATTCGAGAGCGATATGAAGGCAAAAATTGGATTACGACACTCGTCGGCCGGTTTGCATTAAATGTTTTACTAACGCGCTCTAGGTAGCTTAGTAAAACCAATTAAGTGATCTCATTACGTTGCACCTTAATGAAGATCTTGCACTTAAAATAATTAAGAAATTATCTCTATATTCGATACCATCCAATATGAAATAAGTTTAAATTTTCCATATCATTTTCTGTGTGTGTATTCTTCCATTTCCCATTACTCCATGTGTCTTTTCTCCATTTTTCTCTCTGATTTTCTTCTTTTGCTTCAGTATGAGTATGTGGATCACACATTTTGATGGTAGTATACAAGCATTATGATGCAGTTGGTGCCATTGAGTGTCAGCAGTTCGAATGATATAACTTTCCAACTGAAAAGTCATGTAATTTTTCCCACATGTTGTACTCGTATGTGTGTGGCTACAGAAATGAGCTTATGGTTGAATGCTGTTATTGTCATCATCGTAGTCGTCTTCTCCATTTTTCTTCTCTTTTATTTTCTATCCAAATGACGAAAAGAATACGAAAGAATTATTGAACATTTGTGTCAAATTTCAATGTTTTGTTCTGAATCTGGCATAAAACTTGGTTATAGTTACATAATTGGTTATTATCTTCTCATTATTTTGGTGTAGGCCAACATAAATGGCATTTACGTTGCGAAGTCAACGCTAAATCAATTTAATCCAAAAAATGTTCTCCTTGAATTTTTTTCAACCATTTTGGTCTTACAAAAATACTTGATAAATTTGAAAAGCAGAAGTTTTCTCACAACACACAATTTATGGATATTTTCTAAATGGAAAAATTAGAGATAGAGAGAGAGAGAGAGAGAAAGCAAGGCGGAGAAGAATGTTTTCACTTAATTTTACAATCGAGAGATATAAAGTTAAAAAGTGAGCATTCATGTGAAATAAATATTGGTATTGAGCACTTTGTTACAGTTTTAAATTATGCAAAGACCACGTCAACTATATTATCCAATGTACAATCATGTCCTGATTATTGTGACTATTTCTATAATAACAATTCAGTGCATCGTTTTGATTGTGTACACAAACAATTTCATACCATAATAAAATAATGAACAAATAACAAGTTTAATTTTCAAGTTCATCGCGTCAATTCTCTGAAAAATTATTTGTAATAAAATTGTATTATCGCTGATAGTTGTTTTTGTTGGTTTCGTTATTATTGTTGTGTTCATCTTCATATATATCAATAACACTGGCGTCGAAACCAGGCCAATAAAAACCATTTAAATTTTTAACGAAAATTCATTGAATAAATAAAAATGTGCAGAATCAGTTTATGCTCATATCTGTATGTAGAGATATGCACCAAACCTTCTCTTTGGGTTTTTTTTTGTTCCCGGTTTTGTTTCATTTTGTAATCTCAAATGATACAAAATATACGATACGCCTGCCCCTCCGAAAAACAACGTAAATGATAATGCCAAAGGCTTTTCGGTCAATTCTGTGCAATTCACTATGTATTCTCTTCACCCAATCACTCACCCACTCTATCGATCACTTCACCTCTTTCTCTCTTGTCATTCTAAATTACATGATGCACATCATGACAATATTGTTGCGGTGTATGCATCTATATGTATATGTATGGTTTAATTCCATTTTCGGTATTGTTCAATCAATGCTTATATGGCCTGGTGCCGTGAAAAAGCGTGATGGGGTGACTCTTTATCACGCCACCACACAACATCTATCCGGCGAATAAGCGAAAGACAGAGTTTGATTTCCGTTCTACTGTATGCTTATATACACTTTCTTCCGTTCTGATTAAAGCTCTGGATGAATGCGTGACGTTTTGTGTTTAAAATTCAGATTAAAATCGAAAACGAACGCTTTGTTGCTGACACCACTCTACACCACGGCATTGCACGTTAGCTTTATTTTTAGCTGCAATTCTGTTCACTTTTCAATGGATTTCATCGCGTTCCAAAAAATTCAATCTTTTCGCAGCGTTGAATATTATTTATGTGTATCCATTCGAGTGTGTGTGTGTGTGTGTGTGTGTGTGTGTGTGTGTGTGTTTGTGAGTTTCGTTTGTTTTTATTTTCGTTCAAAATACTCGAAGTCGAATAAATAAACGAGATGGATATTATGGTGTGTGGTGAAACTGAGTTAAATAAATTTGAATGCCGCCAAATTGACTAAAAGTTTTCGAAATCGATTTCAATTTCTCATTTCATTGTCTGCCCTAATGAATGAGTCTTTTTGTGCTGGCGTCATCGATTTGTATTTCACAGCAATATAATTTTCATGAAACTAAATCGAAACGATCAAACCAAATCGGCATTCATGGAAATGAGAATTTAATTCTGTATTTTGAATGTTTTGCAAATGCTATGTTTTTAATTCATCAATAAATGCATTTTGGATATATCATAATGTGCGGCAACATTTCTTATTCTCTACTCACATTTCTCATTTATAATTTGGGCATGGCACAAATGAATGCATCGCTCCTTTGAATTAGTACTATTTCAATTTCACATTTAAATCCCTATTTAATTCATTAAAACAAATTAATTCCGGTATATACAAGTATACTAAATCAATTTGATTATTTGCTGAAGAATTTGTTACCACTTAACAATCTCACTCATATGCATTTCTTCATATTCTCGATTTCTGTACTTTTCCTCCTCTCTTCCTCTCCTTCAACCTCTCTCTCTCTCTATCTCTCCCTCTCTCTCTCTCAATCTCCTTATGAATCTGTGTCTTAACCTCTCTTCTCTTTCTATGGATTGCATTTTTTTTAGTTTGGTCACTTTCGTAATTAATATATCATAAATTCAACAAGTGACTGAATATGTATATATGTACTGCACTTGACATTATGTTTATCGTAATGTATTTCTCTCATTTGTCATTTGCACAAACGCGGCAAAAATCCTTATGTAATGCTAGTTTTGGTTTTCATTCCATTTATTTCGAACTCACACTTTATCTTACGTTCACTTTCTTCAATGAAATTCGATTAATTGTTGCATCAATCTATTTATAGATAGCGACATATTTTAAATTAAAATTGTTATTTGTATGTTTGCATTATCAATTTAAATTGTATCGATTGAAATTTAAACGAAATTTTATTTGTCATATTCAATTATATTCATATTTACTTTGGTTTTATCTATTTCATGATATTCCTTTTTTTTTCATTTATACATGTAGTTCAGCCGGGGGCAGCATGTTGGGCGACGTCAACATATCGGAAATTTTGGATTCATTTAGCGTTAGTTACGATAAGAGAGTAAGACCAAATTACGGAGGTAAGAATCAATAAAAAAACAAAATCATTTATTTTCTATCGAAAACAGAAATGAATAAACATTTTGTCCTAATTTTTTTTTTTTATTAAATTCAAGAAAATCAAACCAAGAAATCAAAAAAAAAAAAAAAAAAAAAAATTGAAAACATCCCGTTTGAATGTATGCTTGACGTTTGTTTCACGTTTATTTCAAATGGGAACGAAACGTCAAGCATACTTGATGTTAATGAAAAAGTGCATACTTTTCTAAGCCAAATTACTATAAATTACTAAATATTTATTTAAAATGACTATGTTTATGCGACATAGGATGTCCATATTACGAGTATGAAATGTTATTCTATGTATGTATTTTCAAGCAAATTATTCAATTGTGCATAAGTGAAGCAAGTAAAACCAAAACAAGTCAAAAATTTAAACAAGATCGATATAAGGGCACTCTTTTATACAAATTCGAATATTCTTGACAAAGAAAAAAAAGTTTTTCATATTCTAGAATTCGTCAAAAATTCAAATCGAGTTTTTTCGGCTTTTATTGTTTTCCCCCAATTTCAGTTTCAATCTCTTATGTTCTTGTTATTTCCAAAATCCGAATAGAAATGCTAATGAAAAAATGAATAAATGTAAAGTCAATTGTAAAGTGAAATACCTTAGGAAATCATTCTTAAATCGAGTAAAATTGATTTGCCAATTGTCGTATTCATCGGATGGTGTCACTTCCAAGTTAAATGATAAAAAAAAATACATCAAGATGAAAAAAACACTAATTTAATAAAACAATACCTTTTGTCTCTATTCTGATTTGATCTGATAAAAAATAATTTGGATAACCAAAAAATTTTCTTTCCGTTTTTACTCATAACACGAATGACAGTGATGGAAAACATGACTGAAAATAAGCATTACACACAAACAAGAAGAAAGTCCATTGAAACATAGTTAAGTAGGTTTGATGGATCTATGATTTGAAATACATAAAACAAACAAAAAAAAGATGCGAAAACATACGCACACAACATTCATCACACCAAAAGAATGGGTAAAAATTTTGGAGTGACACTGTTCTCATGAATTTTAAAACGAAAAATTGAGTTGCGTTAGGGCGTTCTCACGAAATAAAATAAATTGAATATTGGGACCAAAAAAAGATGAAGAAAGACGGAAAATAGGCGTTCATTCCGCCCAAAGTACCGAATAATATGTATAAAAAAAAAAAAAAAAAAACAAAATAAATACATCAAACGAACAAAACATAACGACATCACCTCGCTTTCAATATAATATTGATACACATAAAACATCGATTGGAAAAGCAAATAGCCAATTTCATTTTGCATAGTATCTTTCTTCATCCCGATCCCAAAAGACAAAAAGAACAAAAATAAAAAAAGGAACAACAACAATTTTGTTTTATCTTTTACTTCTTCATAGATATTTACAATTTGGACAAAATCATATTGTATTTAATTATTAAATAATTATTCAATATGTTTTAATTTAATTGTACGTGATACTTGGAATCATCAAAAAAAAAAAAAAAAAAACTATAGTAACTTCTTGTTTGTTTATTTGTTTGTTTGCTTACTTAAGTGGCAATATACAAAGAACTAGAGTGGATTAAATGTGCAACCACGAAGCATCTGGATTGGCCTGCAAAAAGGAGTTTATTTATACATTTATTTTTCTGACTCTCTTTATTAGTTTCTGTTTTGTTTTGTTTTATTATTAAGTTTCTTTAAATTAATTCAAGAATATTTTAGCAGTCTATGTGCAGAAAGCTACCAAAATTATTCGCAATTTTTTGTGTTTTTTTTTTCTCTTTTTTTGTTTGGTCTCTCATGTACATATGTATATAAGGGCGTGAAAACCTTGTCGAGCGTCAAACATTCAAATTCATTAAAAACCAAAGAAACGAGCTTTTGCCAAAATACCAAGCTTTCGATTCAAATATCTCAATTCGTTCTAAAATCTATTCAAAAATCAATCGAAAAACTGGTTATTTGTTGATTAAATGAAAAACGGAAATTAAATTTCTAAGTGAAATTCAATTACTGATATGGTTTTGCGTTTTGTGATCGTAACTATTGGATTTGTGGAGCATATTTTGCTCGTATTCATGTTAAACAACAATAATTAAAATTTCATGTCGGCGAAACTAAATGAATTTGATTTGTTGTTGCGTACGATTGTTTGAATTCAGAATTTATTGATTTCTCTTTTCTTTTTTTTTTTTTTTTTTTGCTTTCTCACATTAATTCGAATTTCGATTTTCTAAATTTAATTAAACTTTTAATTCAATTTCCAAAAGAAAAAAATTTAAAATGAATCGGTTTTCCTGAATCAATCGAACTTTTGCTATCACTTTTGTTGTTTCATGTAACACCATGAGGTACAAAAATGAACAAATTAATAAGATTTTCTTAATTTTATTTATCGTTGGCAGAATTACCAGTTTTCTTTTTCTTTTTCTTCTTCTCCATTTTTTTTGTTTTTCAAATTTAATTTATGTTTGATGTCAAAAAAAAAACACCCCCTTCGTAACGGGGCGAAACAAAAACAATATATGCCGAACATTGATTCACCATTGATGATTCAATGAATATGAATTGAAATGAATATTTGATTTATATTTATCTTCTTTTTTCTATTCAAATTTGAAACCACATCAACATTCATTGGTTAGTTTATCTTTTGATATTCGAAAATTAAGAAAAAAATGATGCAAAATGTTGGTGTTATTGCACACGCATGCTACAACAAGAAACTATCAAACAAAAACGTAAACTAAAGCATTCAGTGCACATAACATTCAATTAAATTTGATACATTCATCGTACAAAATTTTCAACAAATAAACATTCAAAAAATAAGATAAAATCTATGCCAGTGCATTCTATAGTTAAGGTATTGAGGAAATTGAAGTCTTGATATCGAGATTTAGAAATGAAATCGAATTCATTTTGTTGTTTATTTATTTTTTATTCCTTTTTAAAAACGACTATTTTATCGAATAGTTTAAAATACAAAAAATGATTGGTAAACGTAAAACATGAACTATGACGAAAAAATAAGAGAGGATTATTACGTTTTTTGTTTCATTAGCTAAATGATTAAATAAAGAAAAAAACAAACAAAAAATCTTAAAAAATACAAAAAAAAAAAAGAACACATGACAAAATCGAATGTATCCGTATTTCAGGACCCCCAGTTGAAGTTGGCGTAACGATGTACGTGCTGTCGATCAGTTCGCTGTCTGAAGTGAAAATGGTACAAAAATATGACTTCGTACCTTAGCAAACAAAAATCCAAATCAAAAAAAAAAAAAAAAAACAAATTATATAAAACCGACAAAAAAAACGTTTATTTTTTTCTTTCACTCGGTCCAATTTGGTTTTTTTGTTTCAATATTTAGTTGTTCCTACCATCCACCATTATAATAGACCACATAAATATAAACCACTTCAGTAATCATAATATCGTGCGATGTGCGCGCACGCACCAACACCCGACGATGGTTTCGATGATGGCGTGCGAGAGTGTTGTGTGTGTCCATTTCTCATTTTGCTCAGCAACACATCACATTTTGCCCACTAAAAAACATGTTAACAAAGTAAAATGAGTGCGTGCGTGAGAAAGTGAGTGGCTCACTGTTTGTTTGTGTGTGTGTGTGTGTGTGTGTGTGTGCGCGTGTGTGTGTGTGTGTGTGCGTGTGTGTGTGTATTTGTGTATAGTTGCTTTGATATGAAATTTAGCAAATGCGTTACGCTTACACATCACAAGAGCCATCGTCGTCAATTGACGATATAGTTATTTTTGATACGTGCGCGCCCATCAGTAATGTTAATATCTAGCTATAAATCACATATTATTCATATAAATAACAGCATCTCTATCTAATCCCTATATTGTTAACAACCATGCAGATATTGTATAATATATCTGATTCTCACTATAATTTTTTTTTCTTTCTATTCCGTTACGTTTCTTCCGTTTTATTATTTTCGTTCCGTTGCGCTTTGTTCGTTCATGCAGTTTGATTGGTTTCAACAGTTTATTATTTTGTTGTTATTTTTTTGTGTATTTCGTTCATTCGTTTGTTCCTTTGCTCAATCTTTCGTGATTTCGTGCTTTCATTCATACGTTTAATTTACGTTCTGTTTTTCCGTTTGAGTTTATTCGTGTTTTCTATGTTCAGTTTGCATTTTGTTTCTTTTCTCTCGTCTGCATACCAACAATACCGTAATTTAATATCAATATCAGTATATTTCGTTAAACTAAATTAACGCATCAAATAATCGAGAGCATGAATTATATGTTCTCTATAGTAAAAAATATCGAGAGAGAGAGAGATAGAGAAGCATTCATTTTTTCTCGATTGATTGCGATTATTATTAGTTGAATTCAGTTCTGTTTTTTTTTTTTTTTTTTTTTTTTTGTTCATTTGGTTTTGTCTCTTCCATTTTAATTTTGACTACTCACATTAATTATGGTATACTTTCATTTATACGTTTCACCATAGAAAGTGGGCTAAATTTTAAGTAAAACACGAAAATTTTTGGAATTTCTCTTCAAAATGTTTTTATTGATCCTTTAGCTTGGGCGGAAACATATTAGTACTTGATCAATTCGCCTTGTCTTTCGATTACTCGAACGCAACGAGAAGGCATACATTGACTAAAATTTTTGGGGTATTCGCGTGAAAAACTCTTCTACTGGCGAGCTATGAATGAACTGAGCTGCTTCAAATTGCTGAAACGTTTGCCTTTGAACCTCCCCTTGATGACAGATCAGAAATTTTCGATCGGATTGCAATCTGGTGATTTTGGCGGCCATTCCATTTGATCAATGCCATTTTCCGATTTTCAAGCGTTACAGAAACGATTCTTGTGTTTTGGATCGTTGTCGTTTAACAGCAGCCATTTTGAAATGTCGTTGCCATAGAACTTCTTGGCAGTGGGTAACAGTGTCGATTTGTTCAGAGCGCACATCCTCTCTACGTTTAATATGCCTGTGAACACTCTTAAGTATTTAAGTACATCTCAAAGCCAAATTCAGCATTGTAATGTGAAGTATCTGTCACACAGATATAATTACGCTTTCCATGCGAATTTTAGCTAAATTTTAACCTAAAGTCAGTATGCTGTAATATTTAAGAGTGAAGATCGTCAAATTACCAAAACCGGCTTCACAGAAAGCTACATAAACATTCACTATCTGAGGATGTTTAACAATACGAACGACCATTCTCTGTTCTGCTGTAGACCATGCATGAATGAGACTTTTCACCAGCCAAAAAGTCAGTCCTTAAATTTTCAGTTGCACAAAGCAATCGTTTTTAGATGTGAATTTGTGTCGAAAGAAGTTTTTTGATTTGGAACGATAACGAACAGCTGTAGCTTGTAATCTTCTTTTAACTGTTGACCTTGAAACCTCAATTCCAAAACGCGATAGCTATTCCACGCATTGAGAAAGCGACATACCTGGATTTTGCTTGAATACCAATGTGGCATTCGTTGTATGTTTTTACATGTAAAGAGCTTTGATTACAAGACATAAACGCCACCTATACGATTTATCAATGTATACTGACTATACCAATGCAAATGGCAAAAAGATACGATTTGTCGTTTGCATTCCGTAATGGTGTATTCAATTCAGTGTATATATGATAGACATCACGTGCAATATAACACCGAACGATTTATGCCGTAGTTAATGTAATTGTCCATGGCATGAATGTCCTCTATGTGAACTTTCTCAATGAAGTACTCGCAGAGATATCGTAAAAGACAATGAATTCCTTTGCTAATGCGTCTTCGTGAATACTTTGACAATCCTATTATCTTGGCGTGACGTGGACGCTCTGTTCGGTTTCACATTTGGCTGGTCTTTCATATTTTTTTACTTTCCACTATTCAACTCACTTCCTAGCGAATAACTCCGACTTTTTAATTTGTTTTGGAGTGGATGTGATCGATAATTTTGGACTCTGAGCATGCAAATGCAGAAAAACTACTTCAAAACGGTTTAGGGAGTATTCCGAATTCATGTTTATGCTTTACAAAAAACACAATAATGACTTGATATTAGAGTTGTCAACGAACACAAATATTGTTCGTTCGTTTGTTCGATAGGAAATAAAGAAAAAACGAACGTTCGTTAGTTTGTTGGAATTTGAAGAAAAAAAAAATCCGAACGTTCGATCTATTGTTCGATAATTTTCTAAAGACGAACGAACACGAATTAACTGAAAAAAAGTGTAATTTTTGGGATAAAAATCACACTTTGATACATAAATGAGATTGAATTGACTAAAACGTGATTATTCCAAGTCTTTTTTATGCCTAATTCAATATCATTTTGTATAAAAGTATGATTTTTATCCTAAAAATAAGACTTTTTTTTTTTGAGATTGTTCGTATTTGTTCGTCTTTAAAAATTTATCGAACGAACGAACGAACAAAATTGGCCTTTTTTTGTTCGTTCTTGTTCGTTCACAACTCTACTTGAGATCTGTCAAAGTCAGTCTCCGCCCGAGCTAAGGGTTCGACCAAAGAGGGCTATATGTGGAGAATTTATAGTCTAGATTGAATTTGGGACGCCATCTATCGTGATTATTTTCGTTCAATTTTTTTCTTTCAGAAGCTTCAATAAGTAAGGTTATGTTTCTGTAATAAAAAATGTAAACATTGAGTTTGACAGCAACATGTTGCTATTGAATGTGTATAAAAATTAGAAGAGATGTAAAAAGTTCTGAAAGCCCATATATATACTGATCAGCACAATTTATTTATGCAATTTAACGCAATAAAATCTTGAAAAAAATAACAGTTCATAATTGACTGTATTTTAATGCGAAATATTTCATTTTACTCATGAAGAAATACTATTTGCTTAAAATAAGGAAAAAAAAATATTCGTTTCCAGTAATTAGATCATTCGTCTTGCATAGTTTAGATGGCGTAGACATACTTCGTCCGAAGCTCTAAATGAAGTATATAGCTCCCCTAGTCTGACCACACCAAAAAGCCCATTCGAAAAAATTTAAATTTTGGCCGTTAAATCGTCCACTTTCTATGGTGAATCGTCCACTTGTGTTTTCATTGAAATTTTGGTGCAATTTAGATATATTACACACATACAATTTACACACATTGAATTACAATATGGATGTTCAATTGCAATTTAGATATTGAAATTTCAATTGACAAACATTTTCACATGCATTGATTTTTATACACAATGATTTTATAATCGACAGCCCACCAGATTCGGCTAAATTAACAATATAATTCCTTCGAACTTAACGAAAAAAAAAACAAACAAAAAAACACCATTTTCCATTTCAATTTTGTTACATTTTTATTCTGTGTGTATGTACCATAACAATTGACGTTTAATCATCAACCAAAAATTGGAAAAAAAAAAATAAATAAAATAAAATAACCAATATTTTTGAACTAAAAATTGAATAATCACAGGAACAAAATTAATTTGTTGATATAATAAATATAACTACTGTATTTACCTATTATGCAACTGATTTTTGAACCAATGATCATGGTTTTTCATTTCATTTGTTTAGTTTTGTTTGTTTTTTCATTCATATCGGCCATAGTGTTGATGAGAGTATTTATCATTTTTCGATTTGTTCGGTTTTTATTTCATTCATTCATAATTTTCTGTTCGGTGCGGTTTTTTTGGATTCAAAACTGCTGTATATGATTATATAGAGATATATTAATGCTTGAATATTGTTAGCCGTAGGTGATAACATCTTTTCTCTCTCCCGTTTGGTTTTGCGTTTAATGTTGAAACATTTGTACTGTTCGAATTCTTATCTTCGAGATATCCTTTCGCCTGTTCATCCTATTTCCATTTGTTTGATCCACACATCCCCACTGCCCCCCTCTCTTCCATCTAACACCTCCGTTCATTGATATCCGGCCATAACGTCATTACATTTCTTGAGTTTGATTTAAATCGTATTTTTCAACCAATAGTTTTCGATCATTTTAGAAAGCTTTTTTCATATTAATTTCATCTGGCTCCGAATAAGCTCTTTGCAATAAAACAATATATCAATTTGAAAAATGCTGCAAATTTTTATATGAACTACGATGACATAATCGATGTGATGTTTAAAAAATCTGCTATTTATATGTATCTTTTGTTAGTTTATTGAGCTTTTTCTTAATTTTTTATTTTTCTCTTCATTTTTTTATGACAATAATTGCCTCATTCGTTGGAATTGATGCAGTCAAATGGAATTTTATGCTTCAATCTGTCCAATTAGGTTATTTAAGAGTTCAAGTGCTTATAGAGCAACTCGATATGCTCGTTACAATTCAGCACTTGAGAATACTTTAATTTCATTAAGTTTTCAAGTGTCATACAGATTTTCAATCGAAACTCACACACACACACACACACACACACACATAAATACTTTTATTACTTTTTCCCATTTGGATTTTTTTTACAAGCATCACACATCGTCACCATATCGCATTAAGTAAAAACGTAACATAAAACCATCCATATTTTCACAAGATGTCATCTATATGACTGATTGATTGATAAAACGATTTACGAAATTTAGTTGTACACCTTTCACTTCGTTGAACTCTCCATCGCACAAACAAGCATACATTTCGAAAGAAAGAAAGGGAAAGCTAGAAACAAAACCTCGTGATATTTCGAAGTTGAAATGTAATTTGAAACATTTTTTTTTGTCGTTCATTTTTTGGGGGCACATCATACATATTCTGGGATTTCATCGATTGTTCTTGCATTCTCTTTCTGTCTTCGTTTCTAATGCTGCCGTGCTTTAATCATTATAAATTTGATCTCATTGTTCGCTTAATTTGCTCATTCCCATTGTTATTTCACAAGTACACAACATTTCAAAGTAAGGCTATACATGGCAAAGAAGAAGAAAAAAAACCGAAAATATAATGGGGGTCGTTGAATACACATAATGTGTTTAAATTATATAAATACATATATTTTTTCGACGTTGATAGTATAAAGTGAGCAGACGCTTTTTCAGTTACACACAAACACACACTCTCTCCCTCTCTTTCTCTTGCTCATTTGCTCTCTACCTCTCTAACATTCTTC